>CM033621.1:41291570-41504070 GCA_019453435.1 Rhinogobius similis
CTTTATGTGCCAATTGTGCTCTACAAAAAAAACTTTGCTTGTTTTATGAATTAATCAATCAAAAGTTATTTCTAGAGCTCAAATCGTACAAATGTAAGATAATAGATAATAAAACATACACTAAAATCACAATGTAAATGCTTTAAATCCCCAATAGAAAAAATAAGTGTAAAAATCATGTTAAAATGTATTTCAAAAGCGTAAAATGCAAATAAATTCCCTTAGTCACTGATTCTACTCTTTTCTTTACCACTTTTTTGTCTAATCTTACACATTTTGTCAACACAATACACTTTATACATACATTTTTCTCTTTTTAAGTACATTTTATCACGACTATTTGTTTGATTGTTTTTACTTGTTTGTTTTGTGGTTTTAATGCATCTTTTCCTGTTCTGTAAACCACTTTAAATTACTTTATGTGCCAATTGTGCTCTACAGAAAAAAAACTTTGCTTGTTTTATGAATGAATCAATCCAAAGTTATTTGTAGAAGTGTAAAAAATCATGTTAAATGTATTTCAAAAGCGTAAAATGCAAATAAATTCCCATAATCATTGATTCTACTCTTCTTTTTTGTCTAATCTTACACATTTTGTCAACGCAATACACTTTATTTTCTGTAACATTGACCAAAATCATAAAACAATCACTTCTAAATTGCTATTTCTAAACACAACACGTTTCACCTGAAGTTTTTTTCACTAAACTACTTAAAAAACACACAAAGCGCTCCAGTCCAGAGGCGCGCTCACTTACCCGTGTTGTGGTCGTGCCGTTTGAGTTTCTTCAAACCCTTTTTATGCCTTTTTAGTTTTTTGTGTCCTTTAGAGACTTTAGAGGCAGCGATAAAGAAACAGAAGTGAGTGAATTAGAAACAGACAGCAGCGTTAAAGCGGAGAACACAGACAGTGAAGCGTGCAAGGGTTTGGGAACCGAGCGGGAAAAAGAGACGCTAAAAAATAAAAAATTACACAAATGAAGGACGTTCTTTGAGTGTTTTTTTGCGTTTGTGTTTGAGTGTTTCGTACATAATCTTTGGCATTCAACATTTAACTTCTGCAGCGAAAAAAAAGTATTTCTAGATGAGTTGAAATGTCTTGAAGCAAGTTCCTATGTTTGTGAATTTTGATCCCTGACAACGGCAATAAACCGATTCTGATTCTCTACACCAATCAAGCAGCCGTTTGTGGAGAAAAATGAAAAAAAAAAATATATAGAAATGGAAAAGCTTGTAAATATAAAAAAGGAAAGATATTGTAGTTCTTCAAAATGAATTGCATAATTGTTTAATACTTTTCCTAATAAAAAGAAAATGAAAAAAACTACACAACTTTGTGCAGTGGCATATGTTCATCAATTTAATTAACTTTAACTGCTAAATATAAACACATTTTAATCCTAATGTAATGAAAATGAGGAGGAGACTGAAACTTTGTATTTGGGCAATGTCACTGTGTTAGAACAGAGAAGTGATTAAAAAATGCTGCAGGTCCTTGTAGCTACTAGGCATGTAAAGATACGGTGATATTGTAATACTGTGATGGTAAAATTATTGTCATCATGTTACGATATGAAAAACAGCTTGTCTAAGTGAAAAAAAAAACAATGGTTTAACCTGTTCCATCAGATTAAAGCATTATTGACCAGAAATTATTATTATTATTTATAAGAAATCACAAGGTACATCACAGAATACATGGCATTATTCATTATTATTGTTGTTCCTGACAGAACTTGAAAACACCTTAGAGTTGCGGTGTGTGATCATTTCTAAAATATGACAATTAAGGCTTAATAATTAATGGCAGGCGCAGATTACATTGTCTTGTTATTATGAACATGGACACATCATTTTGAGCTCTTCTACATCGTGAGCTTCTCCACGATGTTGCAAACATATCGTATTGTTACATCCCTAGTAGCAAGTAAAAAGAATATCACCAAAAAAAACGACTTACTACTGTAAACCTTACTTTGGAAAGCTGAATTGATATCGTTTTTCAGATGTATAAGATGGAAAAGCTGACCTTTACTATTAACATTCAAAGAGGCAAATTTAATGGCATCTGGAACAAATGGACCAAGTATATTACCCCCAGCAGCAGATTTCTTATGACTTCTCTACTGTTTCCAAACAACAACAGTACATTGTATAATATATAAAGATTGCTTGTTATTTGTGTAAGCTCCCCAACTTATTCTACTGACTTTGTTTCCATATCATTAGGGACTAATACTGGCGAGGATTATATACTGGTGAGTAGATTCTTAAGTAATTACAACCGAGTGTGTATATATGTGTGTGTATTTTATTATCTACAGTTAGTTCATTTGCAAAAACAGATAAATGCCATTGGATACAGTTTTTGAAGATTTACAATTTACTCTTTGTCTAGTCCAGGAGTGGTTTCAAAATCCATATTTTAGTGCAATAAAATAATATCCCATCGCTTTCTGAGCAAATCCTCTCACCTATACAGTTATTAATACTCTGTGTTTAGAAGATGGGATCAAAAATAAACAATCTTTCTGACAAATTTTCAAACTGGAGATCTGTTTTTTGCAAATGAACTCTTCCTATATAGAAATGGAAACGCTTGTAAATATAAAAAAGGAAAGATATTGTACGTCTTTAAAAGGAATTGTATTATTGTCTGTTTAATACTCGTTTTTCCTCATAAAAAGAAAATGAATAATGATTAATTGTATTAGTTATTATTATTATAATTACTAATTTTTTAATTTTTTTTTTTTTTCCTGTTTGGGTGTAATGTTGTGGAAAAACTGGAAAGAAAATTGAAAAAAAATAAAAATAAATAAATAAAATAAATTATTATTATTATTATTATTATTATTAATAATAATAATAAATATAATACTAAATAAATAAATAAATAAATAAATAAATAAATAAATAAATAAATAAATAAATAAAAAAATAAAATAAAATAATAAGTAAAAAGAAAATGAAAGAAGAAAAGAAAATGAGAAGGAGACACTGAGGAGTGGATGTTGTCACAGGATTCAAACGGAGGGAAGACACAGCATGCGTAAACAAACTAAAAACACTACTTCTACAACAATAACGGGTCAACTCTAAACAAAAGGTGCTGGTTCTATCACATATGCGCTGTAGAACGGTCTGAGTCCATCGTAAAGTTTATTCTCGTGTCGTTACCGTGAAGAGGATCCTTGTAAACCACGGTCTCCAGATTGAAAAGCAAGTCTCCGGTTTGAGACACTGAGAGCAGCAAACGCAGCGTGAACAAAACACAACATCGCACATTTAACAGACAAGATTGATTATTACTGATCACAACTAAAGGTGTTATAGCGTTTACAACCGCTCTCGGATTTTATAAAGACAGATTAAGTCGATTAAAGAAACTCTCTGTGCATTTTTACTCGACTAAAAGGGGCGTGGCGCTGGAAAACGCTCTCAAAATGGTTAGAATCTCGAAAAATAAGTGAGTAATCAGGGCCGTAGCAACAAATTCTGAGCCCTGGGTACAAACCTTCTCTGTGGGCCCGCACTACACTGCAAAAATGAATTTCTAGATGAGTTAAAATGTCTCGATTTCAGGATATTAATCTGAATTTCAGACGTTTTGACTCGTTAAGATCAGCGGAGACGATTTATTTGATGGAACTAGATTATTACTAGATTAAGGTTCCTTAGTAAACTATTTATAATGCATTAATAAGCACTTGTTACGTGTTTAGAAGGCATTTACAAGCGTTTATTAACGTGATAATTGAAAATAATGTAATATTTGCTCATTGATGCTCTGTCCATGTGGTTTATTCACTAAAACATGTTTTGGCCGATGGATTATAAACATGTATAAGGCGTTATAAGTGCATAAACAAACTATTAGTGCTTAATAACATCTTATAAATGATCTATGATTTTCTAATTTTGACTTTGTTTAGTGTATTTATACCTGTTATAAATAGAAATGATAGTATTACACCAATCAGGTCGCTGTTTGTGGAGAAAAGTTGATAAACAGGAAGTAAACAAACTGATGACATCACACTGGGGAGACAAAGGTTGCATAATATGCATAATTTACACAAAATAAACTACTTTTTTGACCCTTTAAACGTTGATTCAACAAAATAAAAGGTGTTCACATTTGTTTTTATTTGTCAAATTTAAAAATATGTGACATTAGATGAGTTTTGGCCCAGTGTACAGTGTGGTTGCTATGGTAATTTCCTAGAGTGACGTCATCATTTACAACCAGGAAGTAAAATTAAAAAGCTAAAAATTGCGAAACTGGTGTAAAATGTGTAAAGAATGTAACTAATTTTGAAATATGTTTATCTGAACTACATTTTGGTTAAATGAGTAGTTCAACCTGTCATGGGCCCTTTAACTAAGGAACATTAATCTAAAGCGTTACCCATTTTTTACACTTTTGACAACTCTGTGCACTCATAATAATATTTCTAAACGTCCTGCAGAAATTATAAAACATTTTGAGAACTAAATTGCAGCAGTTAATTGCACACAGATGGCGTAAAAATGCATAAATCGTTTCAGTTCGACGGTTAATTTACACCGTTAGTGAGACATTAAGCAGAAAGAGACAGGACCCAGAGCCGTCGCGTCGAAGCAGCGAACGGTTGGAGTTCAAGGGTCAGAGTCTCACCTCGGCGGGCGGCCATCTGCAGAGCGTCCTCGATCCTCTGCAGCTCCCTCTGCTTGAGCTCCTGCTGGTACTTCTCCTCCTTCGCCGCATCGTACTTTATCGCTGCGGAAAGTCAGATTAAAGGCACAGCGAGCAGGTTCGACGTTAAAAGCAGAGCAAACGTTGGTCTCCGTCGGTAAAATCAAAACCAGCACCTTCCATTGATTTGTTGTACCTCCGAATAAACAAAGAAAACACCAAATAAAGTTAAAGAAAAATGTAATTTACATTCTGCTTAACTGACTTTTCTAAGCTTTTAGTTAGGAATGGGCGAAAAAACAGTTCAAAATCAAAACCTGCACCTTCCATTGATCCGTCGTACCTCCAAATAAACAAAGAAAACACCAAAATCACTATTAAAGTTAAAGAAAAAGGTCATTTACATTCTTCTTAACTGACTTTTCTGAGCTTTTAGTTAGGAATGGACAAAATACCAGGTCCAGTATCATTCAAATAAACTAATAAAAGTATCAGTTTGGGCCGATAAACAGATTTTCACCTATAGTAGTGAAAAAATATCGAAAAAATACTGGTGCGGTTTATTTCAATTTTTTTTTTTAACAGATTAATGAGTAAAAATTGGAATAGAAGAGCAATCAGGCAAAAAATATGGACGTACGTTTACACAATCATGCCACAAATTGTTCTAAATCGACGATAAATACATTAACATTAACTATTGTTAATGTATAAGTGAAAAGAGTATTTGTGAACTTTATTTCAACTAAACTTTGGGGCCTTGCTATGGATTAGGGCTGCAACTAACAATTACTATTCTAATCGATTAGTCTGATGATTATTCTTTTGATTAAAATTAGGTTTATCGATAACAACACTAACTTCTTGTGTCATTTTACAGTAATTCCTGCTTTATCCAAGTGAAAGAACCTTCTCAAGTTTTCGATTGGGGCTGCAATGATTAATCGACTAACCATGACTAATCAACTATAAAAATTGATAATCATAATGTTTAACTGGACTATACAGACTCTAAAACACATGATAAAACACCTTTTATAATAAAGATAGCGACATTATTACATTAAAATATCAAAAAAGAATAGATAATTGCTGATTTTCGACAATAATGCACTTCATTCATAAATATTCTCTGTCTAGAAGTGTATAAATAATTGTTTGACCAGTCGAAAAAATATGTTTTAGAGGTTACAATAATGTATGAAGCCTGTCACGATAACAAATTTTGATGTACGATGTATTGCTACAGAAAAATATCTCGATAAACGATGATATTTAAACTTCTTTAGACCACTGACACCATGACTCTAAAGCAGTTTTTCAAGTGAAATGTTTTTCTAAACCTATTTCCAAGTGATTTGTGTAATAAAAAACGTGACTCAGAATAGATAAATGGCACAATTAAACACATTTGTAGTTATTGATGTTAATTAATCGACAAACTACAGTGCAAATGTTGTCTTTTAGGTCTAAAACAACAAAAAATATGTAGAAATTTCCTACTAGTCCAAAGAAAAGGTACGTGTGATCATTTTTGAGCCTGAAAAATGTTGTTCTTTCTATCAGATATTGAACGAAATACTAATAATCGTGACAGGTCTAAATGTACGTGTGGAAAACCACAAATGAAAACCTCCAGATCTCTCCACAATTCATGTCTCTACCACAAATCTGGGAAATTTGAAACGGAGTGCATTGTGAGGCTCAGAGGAAGAGGACTTACGAGACAGTATTGATGAAATAAGCGCGAATGAAGGTCAATACAACTGTTTTTGATGAAGAAACAATGTTATAGCATGGTTGAAAGCTCAAAAAAAGTCTCCAGATCTCTCCACAAATTATGTCTCTACCACAAAGCTAGGAAATTTGAAACTGAGTATATTGTGAGGCTCAGAGGAAGAGGACTTACGAAACAGAATTGATGAAAAAAAGCACAAATAAAGCTAAATACAACCGTTTTTGATGAAGAAACTATGTTATAGCATGGTTGAAAGCTCAAAAAAGTCAGTTGTGCATGATAACAGAGTGAAATCGGAGAGAGCAGAGGTTCCCGTGGACCAAACTAGCCCTCTACTCCACCTTAAACCTCCATGTTACACCTCAGACCTTACCATAGGGGCAGCTGCTGGGGCCACGCTCAACTGCAACGAACAGCACAACTCAGAACACTCATTCAAACGAAAAATGACGGGTCTTATTTCGCACGTTTTGGACACGTTGTTGCTTCTCGTGGCGTTATTCGTTCACACGGAGGGCTGGTGAACTACTACAGCCATAGACATTCATGAATCGTGGCGTATTAATACCTCTTGTAAAAATAAATTATAGTTTTACACCAATAGGGTCGCTATTTGTGGAGAAAAGTTGAAAAATCTGTTGAAAATTACTGTAAGTAAACAGACTGATGACGTCGCACTGGAGAGACACAAAGGTTACGGATAATTTACACAAAAGAAACTACTTTTTTTGACCCTTTAAACATTTAAACACACTTATTTATGCGTCTATGGTTCCAACCACAACCACTCTCTTATTAAAGCAGAATTAAGTAACTTCAGCGCCAGAGCTCCCCCTGCAGGTCTCTTGCTCTCTTTTTTCTGTTTTTTCCCTTCCTTTTTATTGAAATAATAAGGAAGTACAATCGCATACAAACGTTTCATGTCACCAAAAATAAAAAAGAGAGCCAGGGTTTCTCAGGAGAGTTATCTTCGAGTGGAATCAGGACATCTTGCAGCTGGTTTTCCGCACCGATGATGATTACGTTGTCTTTTGTTAACATGTTTAGGGGAATAGACTGGATTTGGTCTATTTTACAACTGGAAACAGCCTTTTTAAGCACAAAAATTATCAAATCAAATAAACATTATCAAATCTCAGCACTCTTCACAGGCCAGATTAGTTTGGGCACCGCTGCAATAGTCGAAAAACATTGTGCAAATTCCTCTTCACACGTCCCAAAACAAGTACATAAACAGATGAAATAATAAATTCTTCATCTTTGGTCATTGAAGTGAATAAAGTGGGCGTGTCTTACTTGCTCCAGGGACCACCAGCAGAAAAAGCCCCTCGAGAGTCGCGACCACAGCCTCACTGTACAGGTTCTTCCACGGGATCTTCAGGGTTAATTTACCTGAAAATCAAAGCTCAAAGTTTACAACATTTACGTACGAAAAGCGTCTTGATCAGCAGTGCTTTTTTACCATAAAATACACATAAAAACACTCACCGATCTGTCCAGCTTTAACTCTGAAGGGAACGTCAAACTCGCTCTGGAACAAAACAAATAAAAGATTAGACTCGAACCCTTCTTTAAATTGTGTCAACAGTTAATTATGATTATGGAGGTCAAAACAAAAACTAAGAAAAATAAGAGATAATTGTAAAAACTTGATCTTAAGGAGTGTTGGGGAGTGTTATATTGAAAAAGTAATTTACTTTTTTAAATGTAATTATTCATTTACTGCCACAAGAAAGTAAATGAATTAATGAAATATGCGGTTTTACATTTTACTCATGATTAAACAGAGGAAAAACAACAAAAACCAAGAAAAAAATAATAGATATTTGTAAAACCTTGATCTTAAGGAGTGTTGGGTAAGTTATATTGAAAAATTAATTAGTTACAGATTACTAATAACTTAAAAAAAATGTAATTAGTTATATTATTTATTTACTGCCACAAGAAAGTCAATTAATTAATTAAATATGTGGTTTTAGATTTTATTCATGATTAAACAGAGGAAAAACAACACAAAAAAATAAATAAATAAGCAATAATTGTAAAACCTTGATCTTAAGGAGTGTTGGGTAAGTTATATTGAAAAAGTAATTAGTTACAGATTACTAATAACTTTTTAAAAAATTAATTAGTTATGTTATTTATTTACTGCCACAAGAAAGTAAATGAATTAGTCAAATATGTGCTTTTACATTAAATCCATGATTAAACAGAGGAAAACAACAAATACGTTCTTTAAATAGTCTCAAAAGACGTAACAGAGACGTCTGACTCGCGGCTCTGAGCGGCTGATCTGACTCTGGGGGGGTTTTTCTGTCACACTTCTGACTCTGAGCGTTTCACCCACAGAACATTCATCCTGCTCTCTGTTTCCTGCAGCATTCATTCTCCGCTTAAACATTGTTGATGTTGAAAGTAACTAACGGAGTATTTTATTTGTAAGTGTCTTCAAAGTAATGCGTTACACCCTTGATTTTCAGCCAGTGCCGGGAAACACTAGTGCGTCTTGAGATTTTGCCAGGTGTCCAATTGAGTTAACGCAGGCATGTCCAAACTAAGGCCCAGGGGCCAAATGCGGCCCTCAGACCAATTTTTCTTGGCCCTTAGTCTTCCTGGTGATTGGCCCACATTATCCTGAGAAGTACTTTTTACAGAAAATTTAACATTTTCTTCAATTTTAACCGAAATAACTAACATTTTGGTGCAATACAGACCTGATATTGAGACTGAATGTAGATGTGGTGGTGCTTAAAACATCAGATAAATGCAGCTTTTTTTAACGTTTCTCGATTGATTTGTGGCCCTCCGCTTGGTCTATATTTCAATATGCGGCCCTCGATGGAAAAAGTTTGGACACCCCTGAGTTAACGGATTGACTAATTTACCCTTTTGGAGTGTCCTGAGATACTTCTGCACTAAAAAATAACACATAACCATCACTATTACCAAATTTAAAGAACCAGACAGTGGCACAAACATGAGTTGGCTTGCTATATATACCATATTTTTTAACTAAATGGTCTGTTTTGGTCATGTTTTTGTAGCAGGTGGTGTGCCGTGGTAGCTTTTAAACCCAAAAAATGTGCCACAATCCAGAAAAAGGTTGAAAAACACTGCGTTACACTCTTAAAGTACTCAAATTTAATGACAGTAACTAAGTAAAAGTAATTCGTCGATGTAAACCCTCATTCGTCCAGGTGTGGTCCATCGTAGGAAAGGTTTCAGGGGTTGTCATCTGGACGCCGTTTGAAGATCGAGACGTTTCGATTTTTATCCAAAAGTCATTGTCAATCAGAGAGCTGAGTCACTGAATACCTGTCTTTGTTGGAAAATTGTTTGTAAGTTAGTAAAAGTAAGTTAGTTTTACCCGACACTGGTCTTGAGCGGGTTGTTTTGAGGGTTTCATCAGTGTTCATTTAGATTTAGTCACAAGTCCCAGTTTAACCTCGTTTTGATTCTGCCATTTGCTTCTCATTGATTTTCATCCTAAATTAATAAACAAGCTGAGACTGTACTGCACATCAAACTGTAGATAATATTGTGAATGCTGTTTTGAAGCATTTCATTGCATTTTCAAGTATTTCGTTTATAGTTTTAAAAAAAAATACTCCAAAAAGCTGATACATAATTTTAAAAAATGAAAAAGGTTATACATGTCATACAGATGAGGCTGCAAAGTAACTTTTTTGATTGATTTGACAGACATTTCACATTTATCTGATAATTAAACTCAAACTAAAGACATGTTTTAACACATTTCTGCTGTTTGACATAATATCTTCTGAATATTGTCATCAAGATACTTGATACTTGACTCGATAAAATATCGAGATATTGATTTTTGTCAATATCACCCAGTCCTAAATACAAGTATATTCAAATATTACAGTAATATTGAGGGGTAAAAGAGGATGAGGCATGAGTATAATAAGTAAGGATAATGAATATTGATGAGTGACTTCTGTCTCTTTTTGAGGTCATGTTAATTATAAACTAAACACTTGATGTTTTAATTTTGCCTACACCTGAAAACAACAATTGCGTTACAGTATTATACATTTTTCAATATAATCCCACTTTTAATGGTCAAAAGTAAAAGGACATTCATTTACTCTGAACAAAACTACACGTAAGGAGCCTCTAACTAATAAAACTCTACAACAAATAAATTCTAAAAATGATAAAATATTCAAAATAGTTGTTGCATATGGTTTTGTTTTTGTTCTCAGACTGTTATACCGTTGTATTTGCACACTCTGGTTTATCTCTGGTTTATCTCTGTGACCACGTGTTAACTGCGGTTTACAAAGAACTTCACGCTAAAGCGAAAGAGAAATGATTAGAAAAGGCTTCCACCGCGAGAACCTGTTCAACCAGAGACCAGAGCTGCAGGAATGAAAAGTGACTCGACAAACATGACACCATCAGTAATTACAGCTGTTAAGTCAATATTAATGTAAAAATAATTATGGATGACAACACACTGTAACTGAAAAAGAAACTTAAGCATGCATAATCCAGTCTAAAAGAGCATAATCAGGGATGGGCCATACATCTGTCCAGTTTCTGTTCACAAAACTAACATTTATCAAATTACAAATGGAAAAATGTGTCAGCGCGATAGTATTTTTACCAAAGACTTTATTTAAACTATAACTTGAGTACTTATTTTTTGGATAACTGTTTTTACGTCTTTTATACGTATATTTATAGAGTTATATTTATGAGGGCTGGGACAATACACTTTTGTCACGATACAAAGGTGTGATTTCAATAAACTGCGATATGCAATATATTGTGATTTGATATTAATATCTATTGCAATGCTTTACGCAAAATAAATGGAAAAAAGTTTATTTATATTTGTATGTACAATATTTTAGGGCTCACTTTTTGTTATGTGTTCTAGGGCTGTAGTCGACTAAAGAAATTCTTGGTCGACTACAGACCTGCCCCATCGACCGATTAGTCGACTAAAAGGGGGTGTAGCAAAACTGTATAAAAACTATAAAGTATCTCCATGTATCCGATCCAAGCTGCACTCAAAAAGACCACGACTGCACAGGAGTTCACACCAAAACAACTATTTATACAGAAAAGCACAAGGAAACAGCACTTATATGTTAAACGCCAACATTTCAGCTGGCTCACTTCATACTGTCTCTTTTTGCTACATATATAATTTTAATCTTAATAAAATGATTAGTCGACGAATAAAAACCTTAATCAACTAAGACTTCATCGACCAATTAATCGACTAAACGACTAAAGGACTACAGCCCTACATTTATCAAATTCCAAATGGATAATTTAGTCAGTAGTATTTGCACCAAAGATTTTATTTAAACTATAACTTGAGTACTTACTTGTGTAACTGTTTTTAACGTCTTAAAGTTATATTTAGGGCTGGAACGATACACTTTTGTCACGATACAAAAGTGTGATTTCAATAAACTGCAACATACAGTGTATTGTACAGCCCAGAAGCCCTTATGAATAGCAAACAATCAAGGCCAGTTACGTCGCCCGGATTGGCGTCACCGGGGCCCCACCCTGGAGCCAGGCCTGGGGTGGGTGCTTTCGGCAGCTGGCGCCTGGTGGCCGGGCCATTCCCCACGGGGCCCGGCCGGGCCCAGCCCGAATGAGTGACGTGGGGCCGTCCTCCCGTGGACCCACCACCCGCAGGAGGATCCATAAGGGGCCGGTGCGGAGAGATCTGGGAGGCAGTCGAAGGCGGGGACCTCGACGACCAGATCTCCGGACACAGAAACTAGCTCTGGGGACATGGAATGTCACCTCGCTGGGGGGGAAGGAGCCTGAGCTTGTGCGGGAGGTCGAGCGTTTCCGACTAGATATAGTCGGCCTCACCTCCACGCACAGCCTGGGCTCTGGAACCCGTCTCCTCGAGAGGGGCTGGACGCTCCATTTCTCTGGCATTGCCCGCGGGGAGAGGCGGCGGGCTGGTGTGGGCTTGCTCATAGCCCCACAGCTCAGCCACCACGTGTTGTTTACCCCGGTGAACGAGAGGGTCGCGTCCCTCCGCCTTCGGGTGGGGGACAGGTCTCTCACCGTTGTGTCGGCCTACGGGCCGAACAGCGGTGCAGAGTACCAGACCTTCTTGGAGTCCCTGGGAGGGGTACTGGACGGTGCACCGCCTGGGGACTCCGTTGTTCTACTGGGGGACTTCAACGCCCACGTGGGCAACGACAGTGACACCTGGAGAGGGGTAATCGGGAGGAACGGCCCCCCCGATCTGAACCCGAGCGGTGTTCAGTTATTGGACTTCTGTGCTAGTCACAGCTTGTCCATAACGAACACCATGTTCAAGCACAAGGGTGTCCATCAGTGCAACCTGGCACCAGGGACACCCTAGGCCGGAGGTCGATGATCGACTTTGTTGTCGTGGTCATCTGACTTCTTCGCCGCGTGTCTTGGACACTCGGGTGAAGAGAGGGGCGGAGCTGTCAACCGATCACCACCTGGTGGTGAGTTGGATCCGCTGGCGGGGGAGGAAGCTGGACAGACTCGGCAGGCCCAAGCGTATCGTGAGGGTCTGCTGGGAACGGCTGGCAGAGCCCTCTGTCGGCAGGGTCTTCAACTCACACCTCCGGGAGAACTTCTCCCAGATCCCGGGGGAGGTTGGAGACATTGAGTCCGAGTGGACCATGTTCTCCACTTCCATTGTCGATGCGGCGGCTCGTAGCTGTGGTCGCAAGGTCTCTGGTGCCTGTCGCGGCGGCAATCCCCGAACCCGGTGGTGGACACCGGAAGTAAGGGATGCCGTCAGGCTGAAGAAGGAGTCCTATCGGGCCTTGCTGGCTCGTGGGACTCCTGAAGCAGCTGACAGGTACCGGCAGGCCAAGCGTACTGCAGCCCGGGCTGTCGCAGAGGCAAAAACTCGGGATTGGGAGGAGTTCGGGGAGGCCATGGAGGAGGACTATCGGTCGGCCTCAAAGAAATTCTGGCAAACCATCCGACGCCTCAGGAGGGGGAAGCAGTGCTTCACCAACACCGTTTACGGTGCGGGTGGAGAGCTGTTGACCTCGACTGGGGATGTTGTCGGAAGGTGGAAGGAATACTTTGAGGATCTCCTCAATCCCACTGTCACGTCTTCCGAGGAGGAAGCAGAGGCTGAGATCTTGGAGGCGGACTCGTCCATCACCCTGGCTGAAGTCACTGAGGTGGTTGGCAAGCTCCTTGGTGGCAAGGCTCCGGGGGTGGATGAGATCCGCCCTGAGTATCTTAAGTCTCTGGATGTTGTGGGACTGTCTTGGTTGACACGTCTCTGCAACATCGCGTGGCGGTCGGGGACGGTACCTCTGGACTGGCAGACCGGGGTGGTGGTCCCTCTGTATAAGAAGGGGGACCGGAGGGTGTGTTCCAACCACAGGGGGATCACACTCCTCAGCCTCCCCGGTAAGGTCTATTCCAGGGTACTGGAGAGGAGAATCCGACCGATAGTCGAACCTTGGATTCAGGAGGAGCAGTGTGGTTTTCGTCCCGGTCGTGGAACACTGGACCAGCTCTATACTCTCCATCGGGTGCTCGAGGGTTCATGGGAGTTTGCCCAACCAGTCCACATGTGCTTTGTGGATCTGGAGAAGGCATTCGACCGTGTGCCCCGGGGCGCCTTGTGGGGGGTGCTCCGGGAGTATGGGGTCCGGGGCCCTTTGCTAAGGGCTGTCCGGTCCTTGTACGACCGGAGCAGGAGCTGCGTTCGCATTGCCGGAAGTAAGTCAGACCTGTTCCCAGTGCATGTTGGACTCCGCCAGGGCTGCCCTTTGTCACCGGTTCTGTTCATAATTTTTATGGACAGAATTTCTAGGCGCAGTCAGGGCGTGGAGGGCGTCTGGTTTGGGGACCACAGGATCTCATCTCTGCTGTTTGCAGATGATGTCGTCCTGATGGCTTCCTCAAATCAGGACCTGCAACATGCACTGGGACGGTTTGCAGCCGAGTGTGAAGCGGCTGGGATGAGGATCAGCACCTCCAAATCCGAGGCCATGGTTCTCGACCAGAAAAAGGTGGCTTGCCCTCTCCGGGTGGGTGGGGAGTCCTTGCCTCAAGTGGAGGAGTTTAAGTATCACGGGGTCTTGTTCACGAGTGAGGGAAGGATGGAGCGTGAGATTGACAGGCGGATCGGTGCAGCGTCTGCAGTGATGCAGGCTCTGTATCGAACCGTTGTGGTGAAGAAAGAGCTGAGTCGAAAGACGAAGCTCTCAATTTACCGGTCAATCTACGTTCCTACCCTCACCTATGGTCATGAGCTTTGGGTAATGACCGAAAGGACAAGATCGCGGATACAAGCGGTCGAAATGAGCTTCCTCCGCCGGGTGGCTGGGCGCTCCCTTAGAGATAGAGAGGAGCTCAGTCACACGGGAGGAGCTCAGAGTAGAGCCGCTGCTCCTCCACGTTAAGAAGAGCCAGCTGAGGTGGCTCGGGCATCTGTTCCGGATGCCTCCTGGACGCCTCCCTCGGGAGGTGTTCTGGGCATGTCCCACCGGGAGGCGGCCCCGGGGAAGACCCAGGACACGCTGGAGGGACTATGTCTCTCGGCTGGCCTGGGAACGCCTCGGGATCCCCCCGGAGGAGCTGGAGGAAGTGTCTGGGGTGAGGAAGTCTGGGAGCCCCTGCTTAGGCTGCTGCCCCCGTGACCCGGCCCCGGATAAGCGGAAGAAGATGGATGGATGGATGGATGGATGGATACAGTGTATTGTGATTTGATATTAATATGTATTGAAATGGTTTACGGATAATGCATTTTGAAAAAATTGATTTATAGTTGTATGAATAATATTTTTATGGCTCAATATTTATTATGTGTTCACAGGAAATATTTTGTTATTTCATGGTCACGCGTTAAAGTTTCAAACGAAGATGGTTCAATAATTAAAATATCTAATGATACTAACTACTTGAGTTGATTTTTTAAGTTATTTTGCATTGGTGCTCATGTTTTTTTTCACTGCTGGATATTGATTTTTTGTTTTTTTTATCAGATAAATCATGCTTTTGAAGTGTGACTACAATTTAAAGCTCAACATTGTTTCAAGTAAATGGGCCAAACAACAGGTTTAGTGGTTTAAAGCAGTGGTCGGGACCCCATTGGAGGTCGCGAAATGATTTCCAGGGGTCTCCAGATGATGGGAAAAACTGATACAATAGAGTTAAACAAAGCTCGACACCCTCCAAATGCAGCAGTAAATGTAGATTCCTATTTGTCTGCCTTTTAAAGTCATTTTTCTAGATCTATTCAGCTTATTCCGTTGTCATACGTTCCGCCGTCTTGTTTCCGTTGTAGTTCACATGGAGCAGACGAGCTCAACAGAAAATAAGTTCTACTCGACTAAAAAGACGTTTTCAGGAAATCGTTGCGTTGTTGACTTGTTGTTGCTCGTGTTCATTAAACATTTTACACAAATCAATCTACTTTATGCAACATTTTAGCGGTGAGACTTTTCCCTCGTTCATCATTAGCTTTAACAGAGTTCTCGTCAAATGAAAGTGCGTTTACAACAAAAGTGCAAAAAACGGCAAAAGTGGGCGGGGCAGAATAAGGTGAATATTCTCAAAATAAAGTCAAACATTAATTTACTAATTTATCACATACGTGTCGCCTATTTTTTGTGTTTGGGGGTCGCGAATGTGAACTATTGTTATTTTTGGGGTCGCGACTGAAAAGGTTTGAGAACCACTGGTTTAAAGGCCCTTCATGCACTCATAGAACTATAGTTAAACAGTAACTGACATTGCTGGTGACAGGTGCAGCTGTTGATGGAGTTGGTGTTTGTCTGCGGCGTCTGCAAGAGCTCTGGAATAGTTTGGTCTCTGGCACATTTCACTAGTTTTTAGCTCTTTTTTTGTGTTTTTTTTTTGTGCACGATGATCAACCAGAGTTCTCTGTCGTGTCTTTGGTTTTTTCAAAGCCAAACCGCTCGACACTGCTCTGCGCTCGTCCATGTGAGAACTAATGGATTATGGAAAATGTATTGAGAGTCAAGTAGAGCTGGTCGATACGGCAAAAAACTATTATCATGATTTCCTTGGGGCCAGATCATAACTTCAATTTTATCACGATTCATGTTCACTTTGTATTTTTCTATTGCCTTTAATAGAGCTGCACCATTTAGGAAACATATCTGATTTTTTTTTACCAGTGCGATTAAGATTAGATTTGTGATTTAGGTTTGAATGATAGGATTCTGTTCAAAATTGTTCGTCATATTCAGTTGTGTTTGTCATATTTAAATGCGTCTGTTGTTTTTTGTCACGTTTTTGTCGCGCTTTGGTGCATTGAGTAGCGTTTCTTCGTTTGTAGGTGAGTTTTTGTTGCTTTTGAGCGCATTTTTATCGCTTTTGGTTGCGCTTTTTCCTACTTTTTGTGTCAATTTCGTTTAATTGTGCAGCTCTGGTCTTTAAGAGGTAAATAAAGTCATCTGCTCAGAGGCTTCAGAGGCTAAACATCAGGAGAAAAAGTGTGTTTGAAGAGACAGCTGCATTAAAGACAGAAAAACAATGAATCACGATACGTCGATTTCACAAAAATAGCAGATTGTCACAGGGACCAGCTCACGATTGGATTTTTATCACCGTCTCGCCCAGACTAGAGTCAAGCTTATTCCTCCGTATATAAATGTAGTTTTAAATGTTAGCATCGTGACAACTCTGCGTCGTGTTATGAACGCACGAGCGGACACTGCAGGGACGTAACTGGAGAACACAAGTTTGTCAAAAGAAACTAGAGCACGGGAAAGTTCACCGAGGAAACACAGAGTCCCAGCTGAGATTAGCAAACCACTTTATCACAGACAGTCAAACAGTATTTGATTTGTGACATTTTAGTAGAGTTTGCAAAGACAGAAGTAAACATAAGTCTTCATTTTGGAAGCTTTTGCAGTTCTTTTGTCAAATGAAATCTGACCCGGGGCAGGGACTCACCAGGGCATTTTCTCTGACTTTCAGATTTTCCAGCACCACATTTCCTGCAAAGACACAAAAACACATCAGGAAATATTACAAAAACTGTTGCACAACACTGAGAATTCTGAAAACATTAATCATCGTAACATTTTTTGACATAATGGACTAAAGTGTGTAACAAACAGAAGCCGATTGTCAAACTATTCTCCACAGCTGAACCATTTTGAAAGTATTTTTATGAACAATTATTGCACTTGTGATCAAATAATTACCAATAAATATTCTAATCATTCAGATTTAGAATATTTTTTAAATCTGAACTATTAAACTAATAGAAGATGCATAATCTACAGGGTCAGTGCAATTAACGATTATTTTGGTAATCGATTAGTCCCTTGATTTTCAACACTGGTGCACCTTGAAAAAATGTCCAGTTTGAGTTCACAGATTCACAAATGCGTATTTAAACTAATATACCTTTTTGGAGTGTCCTGAGCAACATTAGCACCAAAGAAAGAATGCAAATTCAATTTTCAAATGTATAAGGATTTTAATAAAAGACACACAGTTTACATGCTTCCAGTGTGTTTTTTGTGTCATTCCTGCTCTGTCTGAGTCATAAAACTTAGAATTCAAAGTTTAAGATAAAGTAGATAGTGGATTTTTCTTTTTTTTATGTCTGTATTGTTGACTTTGTATAATATTCAGGATGGGCTTATATAAGCAATTTGCTTCAGCCCAATCCTTTTGGTTGCAAACAGATGGAAATGTATTTTTTTTCTCTATTGTATATATATTTTGTTTGATATATGGACAGCCAAATATACTCATTCATTCATTCATTCGTTCATTCAAAACCCCTTCTTTCAGCTCAGACAATGTTTGGAGTAGTGGGAATGGAGTCTGTGTATTGAGCAGTTAACGATTACTTGATTATTTAATAAGTTGACAACCATTTCTATAATCGTAGAAAAGATTTCAGGGGTTGTCATCCGGACGCTGTTTGAAAGATCGAGACATTTCGACTTCTATCCAAAAAAAAGTCATTGTCAGAGAGAACCCATCTCTAAACAGGAATGGGGGCTTAAGATTTAATTTAGATTTATGACAGCCTCCTAACACCTTGGTCCAAATCAATAGACCAGTCAAATGCTAATGAGGTCATCAGCAGTGAGGAGGGAGCAACAGCCATCAATAGAACAATAGATATAAGACTGTAACCACAGATTAGCCTCAAGTGAAACTGGGCAGGGCCAACTATTAACCTAACAAAGACAGGCCATTAACAGGTTCTGATGACACTAGGCAGAGCAGACTATTTACCAAACAAAAACAGGCGTTCAGTGACTCCTCCCTCTCAATTGACCTTATTCTGCCCCGCCCACTTTTGCAGTTTTTTGCACTTTTGTTGTAAACGCACTTCCGTTTGACGAGAACTCTGTTAAAGCTAATGACGAACGAGGGAAAAGTCTCGCCGCTAAAATGTTACATAAAGTAGATTGATTTGTGTAAAATGTTTAATGAACACGAGCAACAACAAGTCAACAACGCAACGATTTCCTGAAAACGTCTTTTTAGTCGAGTAGAACTTATTTTCTGTTGAGCTCGTCTGCTCCGTGTTAACTACAACGGAAACAAGACGGCGGCGCATACGGCAACTTCAGGAATAAGGTGAATACTCAGAGTAGCATATAAGCCAGAGTTCCCAGACCAGCTCTCTGATTGACAATGACGATGGATAAAAGTCGAAACGTCTCGATCTTCAAACAACGTCCGGATGACAACCCCTGAAACCCTTTCTATGATGAATCACGCCTGGACGAATGAGGGATTACATCGACGATAATCTATAATCGATTAGTTGTGATAAGTAACTTGTTGCAGCCCTAATGCAGAATAAGACTAATGAAGACAAACAGACATTTTATTGCTTAAAATACTTGCAGATTGTCAAACAAACTGTGCATTAAGTTTCATAATCATTTAGCTACTTACATTGTGTGTCTGAGGTAAAGCGGTAATATGAGATAATAAACTTCTACACAGTTGCACTTCCTCAATTACTCAACAATACGTACCATAAACTGATCACATGCAAAATAGAAACTGAAAACAACTGCAGCCAGAACTGCCTTCGTGATAACTTTATGGCACATTTAGCAGAATTGCTTGCAGAAATTATTCTTTGTACTTTTAAAATGCCTTGACAAGTCCAAGAGAGCTTAAAACAGTTATGTTCATGTTGTCTGCAATGGAGAAAAAAACTATTAATTTAAGAAAAAAAGTGTAATTTGATGTATTGTGACAGGTCAAAATGTTATTGCAAGACTTTTGACGAGGCTGCACGCATAGAAAATCAAGTTAAAGTCTATTTTACAGGTTAGACCAGTGTTTTTCAACCTTTTTTGAGCCGCAGCACACTTTTTTTTGGTTGAAAATATACCACGACACAGAACTAACTAAAACATTACAAAATCAGACCTTGTAGTAAAAAAATGTGGCAAAAAAACAAAACTATTGTATTCTTTAAAGTTGGAAATGCTGACTGTTTTGTTACTTTTTTGGTATAGAAGTACGTCCAGATAGTCCAAAATGGTAAATGGTTGAATTAAATCTATTTGTGAACATTTAAAGATGATCATATTTTTATTTTACTAAACACTTTTCCTCTTTGTCCTGTGTTTTCGTAGTTTATAATGTCACTTCCTGGTTGGACATCGGCAGCAATTCTACAACTGTTACCATAGCAACCATTTGACCCATTTATTTTGGGACTGTTCTTACATTCAGATATTGTAGAAAGACACATCTTTGTTTGCGAATAGAAAGCTTACAATGCACGTCCTTGTTGGTGTTTATGAATAAATTATTGCGGTTAAAAAAAAAGTATTTGTTAAACTCAGAGGCGGACCTAGGAATTTGGGGGCCCAAGGCAAAATTAAGTACAGGCCCCTCATCAAGTGTGATTTTTTTAAACTAACTTTTCTGTTGTGTCTCTTAAATTGTTCTTTTTTCTTTTTTGTTGTTTTGTTTGTTTTTTAATGTGTGGTTAGACAGGTTCATACATTTGAGGTCGTAAGTGAACTATTGGAAAAGTGAAAACTATTGCGATAACAGCTTTCCCCAGAAGAATATTTAAGAAATCAGACCATATTTCCCGTATTTTGGTGCATTTCAACACATGTTCCAGCTCTTATTTGTAATCTGTAAAATGAATGTTATAGTAAATAGTAACATTTGACAATCCCAGACTATTTTGTTGGTCTTTTTCTTGTTTAAAAGTGCACTGCATTACATTGTGATATTGAGAGAATAGCAACTGTTTCCTTGAGTCTATGATGATCGTGAAGGGCTTCTTATTGGAGGCCCCTTCAGGTTTGGGGGCCCAAGGCAATTGTGGCCTGTTGTCTAATGGTAAATCCGCCACTGGTTAAAATTAATCCTTATTCTGTCAAAATGTCATATCCATTGCTGTAAGTTTTCTAACCAGAAACCTAAATTCGTAGTATTCCTATCTCTTTTGCACTCTTATGTAAATTCTTTAAATTATTGCACAAACCTAAAAGCTGTGAAGACCAAAATCCAAAATCATGTACTGAATTTGAACTGTCAACTGAATGTAATTTTTGTATTATTATTTATTTTGTATGTGACCAAGCTGAAACTGCGCATGTTTAATATTGCATTAAGCCTTTAGCATTATTATTGTTATTGTTAATACATTGGTATATTTGAATAAGAAATGTTAAAAAAAAAACTAGCAACCATTTTGAAAACAAGCGCAAAAACCCATATAAATGACACGATAGTTATGATTTGACAAATTGTAACACCTGATAACACCTTTATTTTGTTGAATGACCGTTTAAACAGTCAGAAAGATTTTAACTGTCTAATTATTTACTATACTGTACGTCGCTTTTTGATGACAGCACAGAGATATTCCATTTTAGAACTCATCCTCATCCATTCCTTTAATTTTAAACTTTTATTTTACACATTTTTTTCACAACTGCAACTTCAGGGATGTAAAACTATGATAAATATTTAACTCAGGTTCCCTCCCAACAAACTAAGTCATAATTAGAGAAACCAACCTTTCATATAGACTTTAATCTTATAATTATTCTTATATAACATTTCACTTGTATATGGCCATTGTAAACTCGCCTGACATGCTTTAAACAGGTATGACATGTCAGCAAGAATGAGGAAGCAACGACCCAAGATTCACTCGTATTTTAAGTCATGATCTTGTCAGCGGTGTGTGGTTTTCTAAGATACTGCTACTACAATACTACGAATACTTCAGTTTATAGACTATACAGTAAGGAAGCACATTTGCATAAGGAGTTTGTAGACAATGCAAACAAACCATGCAATCTGCCAGCTATAATTTATGTGCAAAATTGCCACAGCCCTTTATCCAAACATTGCTGAATCCTCTCTAGTCCATGGCCAGGCTGAAATGCATTAACTTTGTAATTCAACTTAATTGCATTATCTTGTTTGGTGTCCTCCTTTCTTTTCTTCAACTCCCACAACCTCTAGACAAGCCACGGGGTTCACACGGAGTTAAACTTGTTAAAAAACACTGTATAGTCATAATTTAGGGCATTGCTAATTCGCTAATTCATTATAAATAAACATGACGTTGGATTTTCTCTTTCGTCTTGCAAACCTATATTGGAAAAACATAGAATTTAACATTGACTGGCTTTGCAGCTACAAAACAAATGATATCCAAAAGTAAAAAGCGGTGTGATTTATTGTACTAAATACGTCTAACAATTCGGTTTATTAAAAAAAGGAAAATAGCAATCGTTGGGCGTGTCGTGAGCAATTTAAATTCATGTCAAAGCGCAGGAGCTGCCGCGTTGTTTTGACGTAGAAGCGTCATTACGGCAGATTAAGCTTTGACTTTTCAGGCCACTGCAAACCGAATTGCCAAGTCAACCGAGCCGAAGAGTAGTTTAGCCTCAATAGTTTAGCATTAGCTACGAGCCAGTGTTTACAGAGGGCCGCCTTGCTTCGATTACACCCGGGATGTGGTAATTGCAGCGTTTGTTTACGGAGTTCCGCGCCGTCGCTCTGCGTGTAGCCCGTATGCTAGCGGCGCTCACCTCCCCAGATGCCAATCTTCAGCTGCGACTTGTCCAAATTCTCCACGTAGTCCCCGATGAAGCGGTTCAGGAGGTCGCTGACCAGAGCCTCGAACATGGCGGCGGTGTCCCTGTGCCCCGGTGTGCGCGGAGCTCGGAGCCCCGTCTGCCTTCACCTGTGTCCGCGGGACGATGACAGCTCTCGGTCGGTGGTGGATCGATGGCTCGGCGCTCGGCTCGTGCTGTCTGCGGAGCTGCACCCGGAAGCTGCGCTCTCAGGCCCGATTCATTATTTTTCTCCCAACACACTTATGCTAAAGACAGCTAGAAAAACTTTATTTTTTTTAAGGCGAGACACTACAGGCAATTTATTTTATTTTATTTTATTTTATTTTATTTATTTTATTTATTTATTTACATCCGGACCAGAACCTCCCGCCACAAGAACCGCTTTCTTTCCCTCTGCCGTTGGACTCATGAACACTTTATAACACCTGCCACTTTAACAATATATATATTTTTAAGGCGAGACACTACAGGCAATTTTTTTTTTTATTTATTTATTTATTTATTTATTTATTTATTTATTTATTTATTTATTTACATCCGGACCAGAACGTCCCGACACAAGAACAGTTTCTTTCCCTCTGCCGTTGGACTCATGAACACTTTATAACACCTGCCACTTTAACAATATATTATATAAGAACTCTCTATTTGCTTTCTGCTTACATTTGCACATTTGCACTGTCTGCCAACTGTACATTTCTGTATATAGTCTTAGTCTATCTTAGTCTATTTTATTTTATTTCATTCTTAATCTTATGCATGCCTCTTTTATACATTTTATTATATTTTATTAATTGTTTTATGTTGCACCTTACGCCGAAGCAAGTTCCTATGTTTGTGAATTTTGATCACTGACAACGGCAATAAACCATTTTCTGATTCTGATTATTTATTTATGTTGGTCAGTTTGCTCTCAACATATCAGCTTTCATGTGGAAACAACAAACGTGTCCAATCTGCTCTGAAAAATGTTGTATTACATCATTGAATCCACTTCATCCATAGATTTCTCTGGGACATTGTAACTTCAAAGGACGTTTTCTTAAAATGCATTTTTTTTCCCACAGAAACATAAAGATCAGCCTTAAAGTAGATCCTACACCAAAAATTATGGACCCAATAAGATTTTGACGAAACATACAGCAGGATTTTTTTTATATTTACATCTAAAACTAATTTATTGGAGTTTTAAGTAAAAAATGAGGCGAAATTTTGATTTTTAGGGCAATTTCAGTCCAATCTAGTTTACTTAAAAACTAAATAAGAAATCCAAAATCCTTTCTGTAAAAAATTTTCTAACTTATATGTGTACAAAATGAACCCAAAATGTCCCAAATATGTGAGTATGGGCCGTTTTACACATAAAATGCCTTATTTCTGTGCCCCGCCTAAGGCCCAAAGTCACTGGGACAGGCTCCAGTCACCCGTAACCCCGGAAACGGGAATAAGCGGTAGAAAATGGATGAAAACGTGACATAGGAACAGTTTATTTGGTTAAGTTTAGGGCTTTGGGGCAGGTAACATAACCTGGTCTCAGCAGAACTTGGTTGGAGAAAAAAAGGGCCGCAGTAAGAGGCCCGAACTCAAGGGGGCCTAGGAGGTTAGGAAGAGAGAAGTCAACATTTTTACCCCAAAATAATATTACTTAAAGTTCCTCTGAGAGATAAGATAATTAAGATTTTTCTAAATAAATAAATAACTACTGTTTTGTTTTTTGTTTTGTTTTTATCCCAGTTTGGCAATTCCTTTAGGTTTAAAATTTTACTTCCTAGTTCTGAGGGAACGCACGTCATGTTTTGGAACTCTGCTCTACTTCCTGTAATTTTCAATATATTTTTCAATGTTTCTTGATTGATGTAAAACTATCGTTTACTTTTACAACAGGTTGTAAAAGGCTGAAAATCTGTTAAAAAAAATAATAATAATAAAATAAAGTACAGTTACATGCCAAAATTATACTCAATTACAAGCACTAGTGCACGTTTAAAAATCTACTCAAAAAAGTAACATTGCTCGAAAATATCTACTCAATTACAGTGTTTCCATTTAGTTACCTCCACCCCTGCTCAAGAGTAGTGGAAGGACCGTTGTCAAAAAATTGGGGTAGTTAGATTATTAATAAAAGAAATTCCTCCAAAATAGTAAAAGATAAACGGTAAATTTGAAATGATTTGATTATTATTATTGTATAGAGGTTGAAGTGTCTAAAAGATATATTTCATTTAAAATATTCAAATATGTAAAGTAAAATTCACCTTATAGCAGTTAATTATTTCTTCAAAGTAATAACGAGCACCACGTGAGACTCACGGACCAAGAAGCACCAGAAGGACGCCTGAGTGCGGCCGTGTCAGAGCAGCCTCCGCTCTGCAGCTTCATGCGCGCTGCTGTGGTTGTTGTTGTGGTCGATTGGTGATGTCTGGCCCTTCACAGACTCAGGGCCCGAGGAGCGTGTCGATGGGGCCCGGAGCAGGTCAGGTGAGGCTGAGTCAGAGAGAAGAGCTGGGCCAGAAGAAAGCGGCCCACTTTACACAATAAAAGTCTTCATTGGTGCAAGACTCTGGAAAAAGTAGTAAATACTTCAGATCTCATAAAGCAGGCTGAACGAGCCAAGTCCTGCTTTCAGCTTCAGAGTTTGTCAGTCTAGAAAAAATAAACCAAAATAAAATTGTTAAATTTAATTATTAGTGCTTTTATTCTACTAAAATCCCTTTTAAAACGTGCGTCCTTATTGTCAGAGGGCAACTGTATCTCTACAAACCTGACCTTAAACTTGTCCTGAATGGATTCATGATGGAGTCTGTCTTTTAGCATTTCCTGATAAAATTATAAAAGAATGTAATGAACTTCCACAGCATCACTGAGAAAACTCCTTTAAATGTTTTCATGTCTTTATTTGACAAAGCTTTTCACATTGACCTGCCCTAAAGTGGTTCCCAATGTTTATCATGCAAAATGGTCAAAAGAATTCTCACAAATTATTGGAAATTAGGTGAAAAGGAATAGGAAACAGTCCACATATTGTCAATTTTTCTGAAATAAATACTTGTCAGGGTTTATTTTCATGACATGATACATCAAATGGACGTCTGAAATGATAGAATATTTAAATGGGACAGCAGATTGCATTTTTTTCCTTGTAGATGTTGCCCAGTTATAAGAACACATTTTTTTTATACAGTGATGACTCGCTATATCGCGTTTCATCTTTCACGGCTTCGCTGTTTCACGGATTTTTTTTACAGTGCGGATATTTTTACAGTGCAGATATTTTTACAGTGCGGATATTTTTACAGTACATTGTGCTCTGAATCCTGATTGGCTCAGGGGCTTTACTGTTGTCTAGTTCTCAAATATAATCGAAGGTGGCATATCCGTTTATAAAAATCTTCTTGCTCAGAAAAAGAAAGAGCGCCAACAACTAAAGAAAGACTCCTGCGCCTTCAGTAGAAACAGACGCTACAGGGGGCGGAGTCAGGACCAAGAGGCACAGACTGTGAAATACACCAGTGACAATGTTTACAACCTTGTATTACTATATTAAAATTATTGTTTTAAACACATTTTGGGCTTTAAAACAGGTTTTGATTTTTGGTTTCATTCCATAGTTCAGTATTGCGTTGTAAAATAATAAAAAATAAAGCTGTGACTACTTCACGGATTTCACTTTTCGCGTGTTATTTTTGGAACGCAACTCCCACGATAAACGAGGGATCACTGTAAATCAGAGAAAACCGCACCAACAACAACTGTCGGAGGCCACTGAGGTGTAAACTTACTTATTCTGAAGTGGAACCCTAACCTTTGTCACTGATACACCTCAAACTGCGCCGTGAGGATCCTAAATGTTACCAGAACATCTTGGTCCAGTATTCGGTCACTTGTGTAGATGATGGACAGACACAGACACAGGGAGAACATGCAACCTGCAGATGGAAACGCCCAGCCGCCGCGTTAATCAAGATTCACGGAGCATTGTTGCTGATTCAGTGAGAACGGGTTTTCTTCAGTGAGTCATTTGTCATTCTCAAACACTGGAAGCTTCCACCGTCTTTCAAAACTTTCAAAAGCTCCACCAGGATGCTCCCGGTTTATGAAGAACATCAATCACTCAGACTTTCAGGACACTGTACTGTAAACTTTTAATTGGCTGATAAGAAGATAATTCAAAGAGTCATTCATAGATTTTGATTAAATTCTGCTTGAAGGGCAAACAAGTAACTGGCAAGAACTTATTAGTTTTTTTAATGGAATTGGGAACTTCAAGTGAATATGCACATAATGCCCCGCCCTGTCGCACTCACACTGGGCTTTTTTTCTTCTGTGGCCCACATTAACACCTGCTGAACCAGATGCTATTCTGGATTTTTTATTAATTTATTCCTTTTTATCCACATCTGATAAAAGGAAACTCTCAGCTGCTGGACGTGTTAAATATGAAAAGAAAGCTGTAACTCACTTATTTACAGTAAAATCAAACATTTACATTATTATTAAATTATTATTATTAAGTCTCTAAAACAATTTAGAGCGTTTGGCTCCGGTCAAATGAAGCCCATCGTGGCTAGCAGTTATAGAGGCTAAAGTGGAGCCAGACTCCATATTTGGAAATCCGAGTGCGTATCCTGGCAACCACATGGACCAATCAGGAGCGAGGTTGTTAACGGACTCCGCCCCTCGGCGAGAGGAGACGGCGGCAACATGCGGTGCTAGCTGTCAATCAAACCTGTTGCTAACACGAGCGAAACCGGCCCCTGGAAAAGGAAGCACCTGATTGGTCAGTTATTATTGTAATAACTTGATTTATGAACAACCAACGAGAAAAAAACACCAGGATCATGTAGAGTGTGTCAGACGGACATTTTATTTTCAAGATGGTGAGTTTGACAGAAACAGTTACAGAGTAAAGGGCACCAATAGAAAGTAAATGGAGCTCGGCTTCATGGAGCCAGGAGCCTCCTGGATACTTCCTGTTTGGAACGCGGCGGCAGCAGTTGAGGGCCATTGATATGTACGGTCTACGGTTTAATTTGGGTCACTGTGAGAGACTATACCTTGGGGTCTAATCCAGGGCTGTTCAGTTTAAAGCTGTTTTTGTTATGAATTAGTAAATTTTTTGTTTTCCACCAAAGCCGCATGTTGTGACAAAATTAGACCACTACACATTGTCTGCAAATAACAATAAAGTATTTTAACCCGGAAGTAAGAGCCAAAAGCAGTGCTCTTATTGGCTGTGCTTGGGCGGACCACCCCAGGATCACTTGGTCGTCTGAAAAAAATCCGTTCTAAAGCCATAAATGTGCCTTAAAATGAATGCATGTGAATAATACTGGTTAATAGTCGATACTAGTTTGATCAATTTAATACCTGCTTTCGGTTTCGATGTCTGAAAATGTAAAGTGTGCCACAACTCAAAGAAGGTTGAAAAACACTGGTTTAAGCCGCTGAAGCTCAGTGAATCAAACGCTGTGATTGTCTGTCACACAAAGTGGACACAGAGCTCACAGCAGCTTCACTCGTGCAGGGTTTGCTCTTGTTTGGATGTTTCCTTCACACAGCTGTCATCATTGAAGGTAGTTTCTTGTTGTTTGCTCCGCATTAGCGCCACTTTTAGCGCAGATCCAACGTCCACTACAAGGCTCGTGTTTCCCAAAGCCACACGTCGCTTTCCTCCGCTCATGTTGTAAAGTTTGTTGCGCTATAGACATCTTTGACACCCCTGGATTAGCCATGGATGTATTAAATGAACTGGATAAGACACGCCCCCTCTGTCCCAGATTGATTAGTGGTCGTGTGAGGTACTGCAGCCTCTTGGGCCCAACTTTTTCTATAAATTCACATTATAATTGCAGACAGTCCTGAATTATTTTCAGTATTTAAATAAAATAGAAGGAAATGTTTTTTTCTACCGTTTCTAAAATCACAGAAATTACCGTTTTTATATGAAGTGACGTCACAGTAAACATGTGTGAGTCACGTGAACGAGCGTCGGACGATACAAACAGAAGCTCGTGACATGGTCAGACAGAGACGCTTTCACATTTGATCTAACATGAAGAACACAATTACAATCACACAAGCTAACGTTAACACAAAAAGTTGCAGCTGCTGATCGTTCACGTCGTTCAAAGCATCATGGGGGATTGTGGTCACGTGGTGCCCCTAAAGCAAAGATGGCCGCCTCCGTATCAGGAAGTAAATGCGGAAGTAAGAAATTTTTTTGGGGTCATGCACCAATGAGCTCAGGGAACAGGGAGGAACAGGGCGGCCATTTTGGATTCATCTTCCAGGTTTTATTATAGTTCTGTGTGTTCTTCATGTTAGACACACGTGAAGCGTCTGAAATGAAATAAAATACAACTTACAGGTGTCTCTAGTCGGGCCTTTTCCATGAGCTTCTGTTTGTATCGTCCGACGCTCGTTCATGTGACTCGCACATGTTTACTGTGACGTCACTTCATATAAAAACGGTAATTTCAGTGATTTTAGAAACGGTAGAAAAGAACATTTCCTTCTATTTTATTTAAATACCGATAATAATTCAGTCCTGTCTGTGATTATAATGTGCAATTTTAGAAAAAGGCTGGGCCCAAGAGGCTGCAGTACCTCACACAGCCACTAATCAATCTGGGACACGGACAGAGGGGGCGTGTCTTATCCAGTTCATTTAATACATCCATGGAAGAACACAATTACAATCACACAAGCTAACGTTAACACAAAAACTTGCAGCTGCATGATCGCTCACGTCGCTCAAAGCATCATGGGGGATCGTCGTAAAGCAAAGCTGGCCGCCTCAATGAGCAAAGATGTCAGCCTCCGTATCAGGAAGTAAAGCAAAGATGTCAGCCTCCGTATCAGGAAGTAAATGCGGAAGTAAGAAATTTTTTTGGGGTCATGCACCAATGAGCTCAGGCCACAGGGAGGAACAGGGCGCCATTTTGGATTCATCTTCCGGATTTAATTGTAGTTCTATGGGATTAACATGCTACAGCCCTAGAACAAACGCTGAACGGACAGTCCAAAGATCTGACAGAAACAGGCTCGATTCCAGACCGGACTGTCCCGCAGCGCTCCGAAAGAGAGAGGGAGGGGCACGCCGGGCGGCCGTCGCGGGTGCCATCACCACAGTTTGAGAAACCCTGGCGTGTTGAGTCCAAACAGAGCCGCAGTCCAGACCGACCTGTGCCTTCGCTTGATTTAACCACTAATATGTATAAACGGTCAGTAATGAAGAGGAAATCAGGCTTAATCTGCCGTCTGTGACCCGCCGGCTCCAAAGTCACTCGCTCGACGTTGGACGGACGCTGCGTTTCGTAAAAATAGCTCGTATTAAAGGAACCTTCGTCTCAGCAATTACCCACGTTTCCATTTGCTGCGGAACATAAACAACAGGATGTGTCCATGGCTGTGTGCGTCATTTTACTTTCACGTTTACTGCTAATGTCAGGGCTAAACCCGGACTGAACCGGTTCTACATCAGGACCAGGACGAGTCTACATCAGGACTAGGCCCAGTCTACATCAGGACTAGGACCAGTCTCCATCAGGACTAGGACCAGTCTACATCAGGACTAGGATGAGTCTACATCAGGACTAGGACCAGTCTACATCAGGACTAGGACCAGTCTACATCAGGACTAAGACGAGTCTACATCAGGACTAGGACGAGTCTACATCAGGACTAGGACGAGTCTACATCAGGACTAGGGCGAGTCTACATCAGGACTAGGACGAGTCTACGTCAGGACTAGGACGAGTCTACATCAGGACTAGGACCAGTCTACATCAGGACTAGGACCAGTCTACATCAGGACTAGGACGAGTCTACATCAGGACTGTGCCAGAACTAACCCAGGACTAGACTGAGACCAACATCAGGACTAGGACGAGTCTACATGAGGACTAGGACGAGTCTACATCAGGACTAGGACCAGTCTACATCAGGACTAGGACCAGTCTATGTCAGGACTAGGATGAGTCTACATCAGGACTAGGACCAGTCTACATCAGGACTAGGACGAGTCTACATCAGGACTAGGACCAGTCTACATCAGGACTAGGACCAGTCTACATCAGGACTAGGACCAGTCTACATCAGGACTAGGACCAGTCTACATCAGGACTAGAACGAGTCTACATCAGGACTAGGACCAGTCTACATCAGGACTAGGACGAGTCTACATCAGGACTGTGCCAGAACTAACCCAGGACTAGACTGAGACCAACATCAGGACTAGGACGAGTCTACATGAGGACTAGGACGAGTCTACATCAGGACTAGGACCAGTCTACATCAGGACTAGGACCAGTCTATGTCAGGACTAGGATGAGTCTACATCAGGACTAGAACGAGTCTACATCAGGACTAGGACCAGTCTACATCAGGACTAGGACCAGTCTACATCAGGACTAGGACCAGTCTACATCAGGACTAGGACCAGTCTACATCAGGACTAGGACCAGTCTACATCAGGACTAGGACCAGTCTACATCAGGACTAGAACGAGTCTACATCAGGACTAGGACCAGTCTACATCAGGACTAAGACGAGTCTACATCAGGACTGAGCCAGAACTAACCCAGGACTAGACTGAGACCAACATCAGGACTAGGACGAGTCTACATCAGGACTAGGACGAGTCTACATCAGGACTAGGACCAGTCTACATCAGGACTAGGACCAGTCTACATCAGGACTAGGACGAGTCTACATCAGGACTAGGACCAGTCTACATCAGGACTAGGACCAGTCTACATCAGGACTAGGACCAGTCTACATCAGGACTAGGACCAGTCTACATCAGGACTAGGACCAGTCTACATCAGGACTAGAACGAGTCTACATCAGGACTAGGACCAGTCTACATCAGGACTAGGTCGAGTCTACATCAGGACTAGGACCAGTCTACATCAGGACTAGGACCAGTCTACATCAGGACTAGGATGAGTCTACATCAGGACTAGGACCAGTCTACATCAGGACTAGGACGAGTCTACATCAGGACTAGGACGAGTCTACATCAGGACTAGGACCAGTCTACATCAGGACTAGGACCAGTCTACATCAGGACTAGGACCAGTCTACTTCAGGACTAGGACGAGTCTACATCAGGACTAGGACCAGTCTACATCAGGACTAGGGCGAGTCTACATCAGGACTAGGACCAGTCTACATCAGGACTAGGACCAGTCTACATCAGGACTAGGACGAGTCTACATCAGGACTAGGACCAGTCTACATCAGGACTAGGACGAGTCTACATCAGGACTAGGACCAGTCTACATCAGGACTAGGACCAGTCTACATCAGGACTAGGACCAGTCTACATCAGGACTAGGACCAATCTACATCAGGACTAGGACGAGTCTACATCAGGACTAGGACCAGTCTACATCAGGACTAGGACCAGTCTACATCAGGACTAGGACCAGTATACATCAGGACTAGGACCAGTCTACATCAGGACTAGGACCAGTCTACATCAGGACTAGGACCAGTCTACATCAGGACTAGGACCAGTCTACATCAGGACTAGGACCAGTCTACATCAGGACTAGGACCAGTCTACATCAGGACTAGGACCAGTCTACATCAGGACTAGGGCGAGTCTACATCAGGACTAGGACCAGTCTACATCAGGACTAGGACGAGTCTAGATCAGGACTAGGACCAGTCTACATCAGGACTGTGCCAGAACTAACCCAGGACTAGACTGAGACCAACATCTGGGTTTACGCGGGGCATTAAAAAGCATTCAAAGTATGTCAATGGAAAATAAGGCCTTGAAAAGCATTTAATTCAATCCCCACTGGTTAATTTAAACCGCTTTTGACAAAAAAAAGATTGATCCCTCAGAAGAATAAATGAGTTCAGGTGGAATTTAAAGCACACATGTTCTACTACAGTGACATTTTTAAACTTTAAACCATGTTCTAACAAGGTTTCTTCACCAAAAACACACCTGGAGTTGTATTCAGCTGCATTCACGCTGTTTTGTTTATCAGAAACTGAACTTCCGGGATTTTCTGACGTATTTTCTGACTTCATATGTCACTTGTTGGAGAATCTTCCGCTGTTTTAAAGTCTATTTGAAGGTTCTCATGTTTCTCTAATTCTGACTTAGTTTGGTGGGAGGGCACCTGTGTTAAATGTTTATCATAGTTTACATCTGTGAAGTGTCAGTTTGTGAACAAAATTTGAAAAATAAAAGTTTAAAATGACAGGAAGTAGTTCTAAAACGGAATCCCTCTGTGATGTCATCAAAAAGCGACGTACAGTTGAAAATAAACAGTTAACACTCAACTGATACGTCTTTCTGACAGTTTAAACCATCATTCAACAAAATAAAGTTGTTATCAGGTATTATTATTTGTCAAATCATAACTATTGTGTGTTTTATGTAGATTTTGACCCTTGTTTTCAAAATCGTTGCTATGGTAACAGTTGTGGAATCACCTCTAACTGTGTCATATTTGCGGTTCATGTTCAACCAGGAAGTGACATTATAAAAATTATGAAAATAGTCAAACTGGGCACAAACAAACAAACAAAAAAGTTTATTAAAATATTAAATATAATTGAATCATTTATAAATATTTGTCCTTTAACATCTTCCACTACAATCTGGTCCAGTGCATATTCCCTTTGGGTCAGTGTTTATTGTGTCTGTGTAAATAAAGCACACCAAATATAAACGTAATAAGAATTAGAGCAAATCATTTTCACAATCCATGTCTCCCAGAGCCGCTGTATCAGAAGAGCATGTCCTGCTCAGTAGTTTTCACTAAATTTAATTCAGACATATTTTTTATTCCAGATGTACTGGATTTATTGATTGAAATGATCATAAACCAATAGTTTTGACAAGATAAAAGCGTAAATGTCTTAGTTTGAAGTTAATATTGCACTGAAAATCTTGAAACATGGCATCAAAAAGCATAAAATTTGAATTCAATGAAATCTGATTTGCTAAAACTTGCCAAAACTCTGCACATTTACTGTGTACCACGTGGACATTAAAGTTTAAAGGGCCTGTACCTGATTTTGAACCATGAGACAGGAACGTGTTTTTGTTTGAACCGTTAGTCCCGCCCAAAAATGAGGCGAAATTTGAATTTTTAGGACAATTTTCAATCAAATCTACTTTACTCAAAAACTAAATAAGAAATCCAAAATCCCCTCAAGAAATTTAAACCTGATTCTGTCCATATTTCAGATTTAAATGTCCTAAATGTGCGTAATTTTGGCAGTTTTTACACACAAAATGCCTAATTTCTATAAGAAAACATGACATGATGAAAAACTTGTAATACATTTTTTTTCTTACATTTATGTGAGTAAAGTTTAACATTGATATCTTTAAATTTAAAGTGCGTTTGACAGATTTTTATGATTTTCTAATTTTCACTTTATGTGATGCTTGCTGTTTGTGGAGAAAAGTTGAAAAAATTACAGGAAGTAAACAAATTGATGACATCACACTGGGGAGACAAAGGTCATGCATAATTTACATAAAATAAACTACTTTTTTGACCCTTTAAACTTTGATTCAACAAAATAAAGGTGTTCATGTGTATTTTTCTTTGTCAAATGAACAAAATCTGTGACATTAGAGGAGTTTTGGCCAGTGTACAGTGTGGTTACTATGGTAATTTCCTAGTGTGATGTCATACTTTACAAACGGGAAGTGTAATTTAAAACCTAAAATATAGCTAAACTGGGGTTAAATTTGTAAAGATTTTAGTATAAATTTAATTACATCTTAACTTATCTTAACTGCATTTTAGTTAAATGTGTATTTCAACCTGTCATAGGCCCTTTAAGATGTTTTCCCATTCACCTGCAGTGTCTCACCTTAAGCTAATCGTAGCTACTTCTCACTTCGAAGACTGATCTGGAGACATATTTTTCCATCTGGACTTACACTTATATTCCTTAAAATATTCCTGTTTACGTTTTATATTTTGGCTCTCTATCCTTTAACTGTTGCTGGATTCTGCGTCTAAAAACAGCTCCTGATGCGGCGGCTGATGGCGTTCAGCTGACGTGGGGCTTGACGTGGTTTTTGTTTGCGGTAAATGTTTCAGACGAGCGCCTGGAGCCCGGAGCCCGTTCCCGTCGTCGATGCCGCGGCTGTAGATTATATTGAAGTGCAGTTTGTTTTAATGAACGACACGGCGTCCTGATGTTCTCCAATCAAACCCAAAGGACGCAATCGATTAGACGCATTTCCGCCTCCGACGCGAGCGCATTCTCCGAGCGACGGTTTGTGTCGTATTCATCTAAACAAAACGGTTCATTTGGGTCATTCATTCTTCTGTTTAAGGTGAGACGCAGCAGGTGAATAAGAAAACATCTTAAATTTAAAGATATCAATTTGAAACTTCTGCTGTAGTTCACTCACATAAATGTAAGAAAAAAATGTATTACAAGTTTTTCATCGTGTCATGTTTTCATGTCGAAATAAGGCGTTTTATGTGAAAAAAAATGCCAAAAATCCACATATTTGGGACATTTAAATCTGAAAAACTGACAGAACCAGGATTACCAGGTTCTTTTTGTACACATTTAGTTTTTGAGTAAACTAGAACTGACTGAAAATTCTTCTAATTTTTTAGTCTGAAAAATGTAATAAATCAAGATTAGAATTAGATATCAACAAATCCTTCTGTGCGTTCTGTCAAAATGAAATGTAAGAAAAAAAGTTTTCATCATGTCATGTTTTCATATAGAAATAAGGCATTTAAATCTGAAAAAATGGACCGAACCAGGTTTAAATCTTTGGTTAATTTTGTAACATATTAGTTACAAAAAAATTACAGTGGATTTTGGATTTCCTATTTAGATTTTGGCTATTATTTGGCTGAAAATTGGCCTAAACATTCAAATTTCTCTACATTGTTTTGACTTAAAATTTGAATTAATTAACCAGATTTAGCAATAGATATCAACAAATCCTTCTGTTTGTTTGGTCTAAATCTTGTTGAGTCCAGAAGGCATTTTATGTGTAAAAATGGTCCAAATTGCACATAAATCCAGATCTGAGTCCAGATTGTCCAGTTTGGTGTAGGATCTACTTTAAGGCTGATCTTTATGTTTCGAGGGAGAAAAATGCATTTTAAGAAAACGGCCTTTGAAGTTACAATGTCCCAGAGAAATCTATGGATGAAGTGGATTCAATGGAAGAATAAAACATCTTTAGGAGCAGATTGGACACGTTTGTTGTTTCCAAATGAAAGTCGATATGTGAGAGAGAAAACTGACCAAAAAACTAAAAACTGGAAGAAAAAAATAGAGTTTTGCCTGTTGTGTCGCACCTTAAGGGGAAATAGTTTTTCATCATGTCATGTTTTCATGTCGAAATAATGCATTTTATGTGGAAAAATGGCCAAAAATACACATACTTGGAACATTTAAATCTGAAAAAATGGACAGAATCAGGTTTAAATTTCTTGGTTCATTTTGTAACATATTAGTTACAAAAAAATTACAGAGCGGATTTTGGAGTTTTAGTTTTTGAGTACAATAGATTTGACTGACATAAAAATTCTAATTTCTTCTAGTTTTTTACTTAAAACTTTAATTAATCAGGTTTAGAATAAGATATTTAAAAAATCCTAACGTACGCTGTGTCAAAATCAGAAAAAAACGGAAAAAAATGAGTTTTGCTCACCTAAAAGCACATATTCAGTTTCAAACCCTATTATTTTCTCATTTAAAACCTGAAGTTGGTGCCAGCAGTGTCTTGCAAAACGGCACAACAACAATCTTCCTGTTTATCCAGTCCATTTATGTGAAACACGAAGAGCCTGTTTTACTAAAGTCTCAAGGTCATGAAGCACGATTTGAAATAAAATAAAATACATTCAGTACGGCTTCTCCTTCTATTGTGGGTTAATTATAGATTTATTGTTAAACTCTACATTTATTTTCACAAAAGTCAAAGTGCAGGAGGTTTTTCTAGGAACTCGCTGTAATTGGAAAAGTCCAGGATGTATTTATTTGTCGTTATAGAATGAAGGTTTGTTTGTCGAGTGCTTTACGGGAAAGAAAACCTTGCAGTGAAATAACAAAACGAGCGATTAAGAAACATAAACAACCACCGAACTGAAAAACATTTAAAAATAATTAATAAAATGTATTCAAATAAAAGTAACAATTAAAAATAAATCAATAAATCAAAAAGATGAATGAAATACATGTTAAAATGACAGACAAATGAATTAATGAATGAATAGGTCACAATGCTTATAATGTATGTATGTATTTTATTTTATATTATTATTTATTTATTTATTTATTATTATTATGATTTAGTTATATAGCCAGGCCATATGCTGGAAGACTGGTGTTGCTTTTTGTAATTATTTGTCTTAATTAATTGTAATTTGTCTTAAAGGGTGTATGACAAGTTTTTATGATTTTCAAATTTTGTTTTGATTATTATTGTATTAATTTATTTATTATTGTATTAATACTTGTTGTAAATATAAATGATCGTTTTACACTAATCAGGTCACTGTTTGTGGAGAAAAGTTGAAAAATCTGTTGAAAATTACAGGAAGTAACAAACTTACAGGAAGTTTGTAAGTTTGTTACAACTTCCTGTAAGTTTGTAACAGGAAGTTTGTCCTGTTACTTCCTGTTACCGGAAGTAACAGGACAAACTCCTTTAGATCTAATACTAAAACTAAACCAGACATAAACCAGGTCTATAGCAGGTGCAAACGAGGTCTAAACCAGGTCTAAACCAGGTCCAAACCAGGTCTAAACCAGGTCTAAACCAGGTCCAAACCAGGACTAAACCAGGTCTAAACCAGGTCTAAACCAGGTCCAAACCAGGTCTAAACCAGGTCTAAACCAGGACTAAACCAGGTCTAAACCAGGTCTAAACCAGGTCTAAACCAGGTCTAAACCAGGTCTAAACCAGGTCCAAACCAGGACTAAACCAGGTCTAAACCAGGTCTAAACCAGGTCCAAACCAGGTCTAAACCAGGTCCAAGCCAGGTCTAAACCAGGTCTAAACCAGGAGTAAAACCAGGTCTAAACCAGGTCTAAACCAGGTCTAGCCAGGTTCAAACCAGGTCTAAACCAGGTCCAAACCAGGTCTAAACCAGGTCTAAACCAGGTCCAAACCAGGACTAAACCAGGTCTAAACCAGGTCTAAACCAGGTCTAAACCAGGTCCAAACCAGGTCTAAACCAGGTCCAAACCAGGTCTAAACCAGGTCCAAACCAGGTCCAAACCAGGTCTAAACCAGGTCCAAACCAGGACTAAACCAGGTCTAAACCAGGTCCAAACCAGGTCTAAACCAGGTCTAAACCAGGTCCAAACCAGGTCTAAACCAGGTCCAAACCAGGACTAAACCAGGTCTAAACCAGGTCTAAACCAGGTCCAAACCAGGTCTAAACCAGGTCTAAACCAGGTCTAAACCAGGTCTAAACCAGGTCTAAACCAGGTCCAAACCAGGTCTAAACCAGGTCCAAACCAGGACTAAACCAGGTCTAAACCAGGTCTAAACCAGGTCCAAACCAGGTCTAAACCAGGTCCAAACCAGGTCTAAACCAGGACTAAACCAGGTCTAAACCAGGTCTAAACCAGGTGTAAACCAGGTCCAAACCAGGTCTAAACCAGGTCCAAACCAGGTCTAAACCAGGTCTAAACCAGGTCCAAACCAGGACTAAACCAGGTCTAAACCAGGTCTAAACCAGGTCCAAACCAGGTCTAAACCAGGTCTAAACCAGGTCCAAACCAGGTCTAAACCAGGTCCAAACCAGGTCTAAACCAGGTCTAAACCAGGTCCAAACCAGGTCTAAACCAGGTCCAAACCAGGACTAAACCAGGTCTAAACCAGGTCTAAACCAGGTCTAAACCAGGTCCAAACCAGGTCTAAACCAGGTCCAAACCAGGACTAAACCAGGTCTAAACCAGGTCCAAACCAGGACTAAACCAGGTCTAAACCAGGTCTAAACCAGGTCCAAACCAGGTCTAAACCAGGTCTAAACCAGGTCCAAACCAGGTCTAAACCAGGTCCAAACTAGGTCCAAACCAGGTCTAAACCAGGTCCAAACCAGGTCTAAACCAGGTCTAAACCAGGTCCAAACCAGGTCTAAACCAGGTCTAAACCAGGTCCAAACCAGGACTAAACCAGGTCTAAACCAGAATTAAACCAGGTCCAAACCAGGACTAAACCAGGTCTAAACCAGAACTAAACCAGGACTAAACCAGGTCTAAACCAGGTCCAAACCAGGACTAAACCAGGTCTAAACCAGGTCTAAACCAGGTCCAAACCAGGTCTAAACCAGGTCTAAACCAGGTCCAAACCAGGTCTAAACCAGGTCCAAACTAGGTCCAAACCAGGTCTAAACCAGGTCCAAACCAGGTCCAAACCAGGTCTAAACCAGGTCTAAACCAGGTCCAAACCAGGTCTAAACCAGGTCCAAACTAGGTCCAAACTAGGTCCAAACCAGGTCTAAACCAGGTCCAAACCAGGTCTAAACCAGGTCTAAACCAGGTCCAAACCAGGTCTAAACCAGGTCTAAACCAGGTCCAAACCAGGACTAAACCAGGTCTAAACCAGAATTAAACCAGGTCCAAACCAGGACTAAACCAGGTCTAAACCAGAACTAAACCAGGACTAAACCAGGTCTAAACCAGGTCCAAACCAGGACTAAACCAGGTCCAAACCAGGACTAAACCAGGTCTAAACCAGGACTAAACCAGGTCTAAACCAGGACTAAACCAGGTCTAAATCTTAAAAACAGATCTAAAGCATGTGTAAACAAAGTAAATAATTTGACAAAACAGAATAAATGGATGCGATTTTTGTGATTTTAACAGAAACAATGTGAGAGAAGTGGTTTTTGGAGGTGTGTGTGTGTTGTGTGTTGTGTGTTTGTTGTGTGTGTGTTGTGTGTTTGTGGGTAAAGTCTTCCCCTCGTTTACTTTTCTCTAACGACAATTGAAAGTGGACTCTGTGCAGCACAAACAGGCTCCCAACAAAATACACGAGAGGTCATCAAGATATATTCTAGTGTCGATGAGATCCGACCGACAAATCAAAAAACATCACTGATCAAAAGAAAAAGATGTATTTTTTGAAGAATAAACAAAAAATTAGACCAATAACAGAAAAGTAAAACATAAGTACAGACATGAAGGACACAAAATGGTGTGAATATTCTTTTTTTTTTCTTCAGTTTTTCATTTTTTTCCATTTCCGTTTGGAAATCTAAAACCCATTGAACGAATTGTTGTTCATCTTTGGTTTTCATAATAACGTAAAAAACACATCATTTCAATGGTCCACACAACATGGAGCTATAACATGACCCTGAAAGATAAACACAATGAACGAAAAGAAAAGACTCTCACTCCGAGGACATTTGCACAAAGCTCTCACGTTCTCCGTGTCGTTTCCGATCAGCGTTTTCCTGTGGACCTGCAGACGTGAGATGATGATTGACAGGAGAAGACCCCCGCCCCCTGAGCCGCAGACCCCGCCCCCTGAGCCGCAGACCCCGCCCCCTCTGGATCCTTTAAATGGACCTTAAAGCGAGCCACAGCAGCAGCTCTGGACCAGCAGCAGGTGAGAGGCTCTTTATGATCTTCAGGGTTTCATTCCAATAATTCTGACATGCATTTCAGATAAAGTGATTAGATTCTTATAAATCCACAAACTTTTGATCTTTTTAAAGACATAAAAACTATAGAAGATGTAATTATGTTTAGTTTATTGTCTTTAAAAGGAACCTAAGTTTGGGGATTTATCAAAAGAATCTTGTCCTGTTGGTTTCAATTTTAACTTTATTTGTCTTAACAATAGATTTGTTGGACGCTTAAATGAAAAGATTTATGATTGAACAGTTATAACATAAGTATTTTGAAATTTTATTCCAAAATTTTGATATACATTTCAGAGAAAGTGATTAGATTCTTATAAATCCACAAACTGTGTTATTTTTAAAGACATAAACCTATAGAAGATGTCATTATGTCTAGTGACTTTAAAAAGAACCTAAGTTTGGGGATTTATCAAAAGAATTTTGTCCTGTTTGTTTCCATTTGTCTTTAATGTCTCAAAAATAGATTTGTTGGACACTTAAATGAAAAGATTTATGATTGAACAGTTATAACATAAGTATTTTGAAATTTTATTCCAATAATTTTGATATACATTTCAGAGAAAGTGATTAGATTTTTGATAGATCCACAAACTTGGGTTATTTTTACTTCTCTTTATTGTCTTTAAAAATAATTTAAAGGATGACATTCTACACTTGAGAAAACTGAAATGCAGAATGTAATCCACAAACTTAAGTATTTATTGTATGCTTAAATGAAAACATTTATGATCGAACAGATAAAACATAAGTATTTAGAGTAGATTCTTGTTAGATCCACATTTTCTGAAGTGTACAATGTAATCCACAAACTTAAGTTCTTGACATAAAAGTTCAAGACATAAAACTATAGAAGTACTTACCTTGTTTATTGTCTTTGAAAATAACCTACATTTGTGGAAATATAAAAAAAGACTAAATGAACATTGTTGGAGTAATATAGAATATAAAGTCATCTTATCTTATGTGTTTCAAATTTAACTTTAAATGTCTTTAATGTCTTAAAAATAGATTTATTGGAAGCTGAAATGAAAACATTTATGATCCAACAGATAAAACACAAGTATTTTGAAATTTTACTCCAGATAAAGTGATTAGATTCTTGATAAATCCAGACAATAAAGTAGAAATAATTACATCTCTTTATTGTCTTGAAAAATAACTTTGTGGATTACATTCTTCAGATAAAGTGATTAGATTCTTAAAAAAACACACACACATTTTTACATATTTTTCTACTTTAAAAAAAAAAACATATGTAGAAATGAAGAGGCGGGGCTTATTATTTCCACAGTTTTGAACAGGACGTCAATGAACCTTTTTCTATTTTTAAACCGTTTTAGATCGACATTACAGTTTACAGTGAACGAAATGTAAAATAATGATCTACTTCTGTTATACTTCGATATTAAGAAGCTGAAAAAAAGCCTCATACGTCTCCTTTAAAGTGTCTGTGTTCAGTTTTACAGTGGACGCCTTTTACTTTACTACATTTTTAAACGTGGACAGTGATTTCTTTACTGTTTGACACCTGCTGAACTGACTCAGAGTCACATTTAAGTCGGTTTTTTGTCCCAGTCTCTGCACTTTTGAAAATGCCTTTCGTCTCGTGTGAAGTGTTGTAAAAGCAGGTATTTGTAAAGTGTGACAGTTGTTTCTCTTTTATGGCACAACATTAGAGTGAGAGACGAGACTCCACTCGCCTTTGGTCTAGACTCTTTCTACAAAAAATATTCATATCGAGTCCAGCATAAACTGACTTGAATCTATATTTTATTCTAGATTTCAGCAGTTTTATCTCAGTGGGATTTAATTGCTGATGCAAAATGTTTCACTGGTATTTCTGACTGATCATGAGATTATTTATCTTAAAATAAGGCAATACATTTGCCAGTGGGGTAAATGAAATGATATTGACCCACTGGCAGATAATTAAGTCTTGAATTAAGAAGTGATGCATTGAAACAAGTCAGAAACAGTTTGAAACAAGTGAAATAATCTAGTTCCATCAAATAAATAGTCTTTACTAACAAGTCAAAACGTCTGAAATTAAGTTTTAAACGAAAAACATTTTGCTTTTCTTAAATTGTCATTAGTACATACCTTTAGTTTGGCATCTCATGTTTCAGAACTAAAAAATAACTAAAAAGAACTAAAAAAATTATATAAAAAAGGCGTCATCTACTGGCTGCACAGCGATTAGTTTGTAGTGATCGTAGTGAGTTTGGCGATGATTTAAGGACTTAAACAGCAGAAGATTCTTTGATGAGTGACGTCTAAAATTGGAAAAAACAACATCATTCATCGAGGAAGTGTTTTTGACGTTGGAGGGAGAGGATTTTCTAATGAGCATTCATCAAAACAGCGTGAATGAAGCTAAATGCAGCTCCAGCTTTTTGATGACAACATTGTTAGAACAGGGTTAAAAACTATAATAATAATAATAATAATAATAATAATAATAATAATAATAATAATAATAATAATAATAATAATAACAATAATAATAATAATATGTTCCCTTTAAGATTAAGACCCTGAAATCAAGACATTTCTATGAGGTCATTTTTGCTGTCTGTATCCCAGGGTTCGTAATTGTTTGAGAATCATAAACTATTCATTATATTGTTTTTATTGATTTTCATAGGATAATCAGTGCTCCTTTCCTGAGGTCTTCAGCCTGGCGTTCCTCTGGTCCTGACCCTGCTGTAGTCCTCAGTCCCTCAGTCCTTTTTGTGCCGTGGTCCCTTGGCCTTCGATCCTCAGTCCCTCTGTTCTTGGTCCTTGGTCCCTCAGTCCTTTGGTCCCTCCGTCCCTCAGTCCCTCGGTCCTTGGTCCGTGGTCCCTCCGTCCTTCAGTCCCTCGGTCCCTCAGTCCCTTGGTCCCTCCGTCCTTTGGTCCCTCCGTCCCTTGGTCCCTCAGTCCTTTGGTCCCAGCTGAGGATGCGGACGTCGTGCCTGCTGCTGTGCTCTCTGTCTATGCTCCGGATCAGCTCGGCTCTGGTCCAGAACCTGCAGCTCGACCAGGGCCCAGGAGGAGGGCGCCTGGTCCACCCGCCTTTCCTCTCCGACGTGGGTCAGTGATCCCAGACTAAATAAGCACCGCCCTGTTAAAAAAAAAGAAAGAAAAAATATATCAACGAATAGAAAAGATTGAGTTTGTTTGTGTTCAGAGCGAGCTCCGGCGCCCCTCTCCATGGACCTCCCTGATGACCCCATCGAAGAGCACTTCCTCCTGGACACCGGCTCCTACGACGAGGTGCAGTCAAATAGTCTTGTGTGACGTAGAAAGAGGCCTATGGTTTGTGGTTAATGTCTCTGTCATTATTGGGCCTTTACATAAGAATGTCTCAAAGGCAAATGGTAAAGTATTAACTTAAGGCAGTGTTTTTCAACCTTTTTCATGTTGTGTCACACGTTTTGGGTTTAAAAGCCACCACGGCGCGCCACCTTCCACTAAAACATGACCAAATCAGACCATTTAGTTAAATATTGTATATAATGAGGTAAATAATGTCTGTGGCACTGTCTAGTTCTTTAAATTTGGTAATAGTGATGGTCTTACGTTAGTTTTTGGTGCAAATGTTGCTCAGGACACTCTAAAAAGGTAAATTAGTTCATTACATCTATATTTGTGAATCTGTTAACTCAAATTGGACATTTTTTCAAGGCACACCTGGAAGGCACACCTTCATCCAGATCTTGAGCTGGTCTCAGTCAGGACCTCAGAAATTTGGTTGCACTGAAGAAACAGGAGAAAAGTCACCCAAACACAGACTGAGCCGAACCCAGAACCTTTTTGCTGTGAGGCGAGAGTGCTAGCCACACTGTGCCGTATTTCCAAGTGTCAACAAATTGAAAAAAGTACTGGCTGAAATAAAAAATGATAATTCGTTGCAATTTGCAGTCATAAATTCAGTGAGTTGTAAAATTTAAATGTGTGTGGGATCAAGTCATTGTGAATGTCTGCGGGTAACAGGACGTGACATTAAAGGGGATGTGCCTAATTTCTTTAATGTAATAAAGTAAATGTGTTTTGCCCCAGCACCAATATCTTGTAAAAGATATTTTGATGAAAATGAGACTCTCTGCATCGAAGAATAGAGTGATTTATTCTCTGTTAACTGTTAGCATGCTAGCATGTTGTTAGCTTTACCAAGACGGCAAAGCTCGTTCTGTTCTTTGAAAGTTTTAAACATGTTTTTAAACTGATTGCGGTAAAAAAGTCTGATTGTACCGCCGCATGTGTGACATAAACCCCCCTCTTGTCCCCTCAGGACCCGGGTTCCTCCCTGCAGCTCTCGGGACGCTCCATGCGGGGCCCTCGCCGCTGTATCCTCCACCAGCAGTCGTGTCTGGCGGTTCCCAAACTGCCGTGCTGCGACCCGTGTGACCAGTGCTACTGTCGCTTCTTCAACGCCTTCTGCTACTGTCGACGTGTGGGCCACGCCTGCTCGCCCCGCAGCCCCTGACCACAGACGGGACGGGTGCGAGTTTAGTCTAGATTTAGTGTCACTTTGAAATGTGGGTTAATAAAGTCTGAATGAAAGGATAATGAGTTATGTCACATGTCTTTTAGATCCAGTTCCTACAAGGTTTTTTAAGTCATTTTATGGATCTTTTAGGGAAGAGCTTTTAAACATGATGAACTGCTCTCTTCAGACAGGGGTCTTTCCCACTGCCTTTAAAGCGGCGGTGGTGAGGCCTCTGCTGAAGAAGAGCAATTTAGATTTTAATGATTTTAACAATTACAGACCGGTATCTAACTTACCATTTTTAAGTAAAATTTTAGAAAAACTTGTTTTTACTCAGCTTAATTCTTTTTTAAACTCACACAACATCTTTGAGAAATATCAGTCTGGTTTTAGGGTAAACCACAGTACAGAGACAGCCTTGACAAAGATTTTAAATGATTTTAGACTAAGTTATGATTTTAATCAGAATCAGAAACTCTTTATTGCCATTGTCAGTGAAATGCTTCGGCGTAGGTGCAACATAAAGCAAAGGATAAAATATAAAAAATATATAAAAAGGCATGCATAAAATTAAGAATAAAATAGACTAAGATAGACTAACACTATATACAGAATGTACAGTTGGCAGATGGCAATGAGTAGTGCAAATAGATTGTTCTTAAATAGTATTATTGTTAAAGTGACAGGTGTTACAAAGTGTTCATGAGTCCAACGGCAGAGGGAAAGAAACTGTTCTTGTGGCGGGAGGTTCTGGTCCGGATGGACCGTAGCCTCCTGCCCGAGGGGAGTGGCTCAAATAGTCCGTGTCCAGGTGAGAAGGGTCAGCTGTGATCCGACCTGCTCGTCCCCGAGTCCTGGAGACGCACAGGTCCTGGACAGATGGAAGGCTGCAGCCGATCACCTTCTGGCTGTGGCTCCAGCACCACACGGTGATGGAGGAGGTGAGGATGGACCGCACGGTGATGGAGGAGGTGAGGATGGACCACACGGTGATGGAGGAGGTGAGGATGGACCACACGGTGATGGAGGAGGTGAGGATGGACCACACGGTGATGGAGGAGGTGAGGATGGACTCGATGATGGCCGTGTAGAACTGCACCATCATCTGCGCTGGCAGCTTGGCTTTCCTCAGCTGCCGCAGGAAGTACATCCTCTGCTGGGCCTTCTTGATGATGGAGCTGATGGTCGGCTCCCACTTGAGGTCCTGAGTGATGGTGGTGCCAAGGAAGCGGAAAGAGTCCACGGTGGTGATGGGAGAGTCTGTCAGGGCAAGGGGGGGCACAGGGGCTGAGACTTTCCTGAAGTCCACGATCATCTCCACTGTCTTCTGGGCGTTGAGCTCCAGGTTGTTGTCGATGCACCAGGACACCAGCCGGTCCACCTCCCTCCTATAGACAGACTCATCGCTGTCCGAGATGAGTCCGATGAGGCTGGTGTCGTCTGCAAACTTGATCAGTTTTACAGAGTCGTGGCTGGAGTTGCAGCAGTTGGTGTACAGGGAGAAGAGCAGAGGAGAAAGTACACAGCCCTGTGGAGTTCCTGTGTTGATAGTCCGAGTCTCTGAGACATTCTTCCCCAGCCGCACGCACTGCCTCCGGTCCGTCAGGAAGTCAGTGATCCACCTGCAGATGGAGTCAGGCACGTGGAGCTGAGAGAGCTTGTCCTGGAGCAGAGCAGGGATGATGGTGTTGAATGCAGAGCTGAAGTCCACAAACAGGACCCTGGCGTAGGTTCCCGGGGAGTTCAGATGCTGCAGGATGAAGTGGAGGGCCAGGTTGATGGCGTTGTCTACAGATCTGTAGACAGGTGACAGTGTTGGTTCTACTGGATCTAAGCGCTGCCTTCGATACAGTAGACCACACTATTCTTTTAAACAGACTCAAGCACCAGGTCGGCCTCTCTGGTACTGCGCACAAATGGTTTAGTTCTTATCTCACAGACAGAACATTCATGGTAAGTTTAGATACCTGCTCCTCCAAGGTCCATAAAATCGCATGTGGTGTGCCCCAGGGTTCAATTTTAGGTCCTGTACTTTTTAACCTCTACATGCTCCCTCTTGGTGATGTCATCAGGAGACATGGAGTCAGCTTCCACAGTTCTGCTGATGATACGCAGCTTTACATCTCCATGTCTCCTGATGACACCAGGCCAATGGATGCTCTTTTTAATTGCATTTTAGACATCAAATCCTGGATGGCAGAAAACTTTCTCCAGCTTAACCGGGACAAAACTGAGGTTTTAGTCATCGGTCCTGAGGCCCAGAGAGAGAAACCTTTATCCAAACTCCAAGCACAGTCTTTTAATCCATCGGCACAAGTAAACAACCTGGGTGTTATCTTTGACTCTGAGCTCACTTTTATTCCACACATCAAGAACATCACAAAAATAGGTTTTTATCACTTAAAGAACATAGCCAGAGTCCGCCCCATTCTCTCTCGGGCCAACACGGAGACGCTGATGCATGCTTTTATCTCCAGTCGTATAGACTACTGTAATGCCCTGCTCTCTGGTCTTCCCAAAAAGAGTATTTCAGGTTTACAATTATTACAAAACTCAGCAGCGCGTGTCCTGACTAAGACCAGGGGGCGGGGCCACATTACACCGGTTTTAAAATCACTGCATTGGCTCCCCGTGTGTTTCAGGATCGATTTTAAGGTTCTTTTACTGGTTTATAAATGTCTTAATGGTCTTGGGCCTTCTTATCTTTCAGAACTGCTTTTACCATATGAACCCTCGTGGCCCCTGCACTCCTCCGGCAGCCGGCTCCTAGTCATTCCCAAAGTCAGGACACACACTCACGGCGAGGCGTCTTTCCAGTACTACGGCCCTCGTCTGTGGAACGGCCTGCCGGAGAACCTCAGGGCCGCAGAGAACGTTCAGGTTTTTAAGAGCAGGCTCAAGACCCACCTTTTTAGTCTAGCTTTTGATTAATATTTAATTGTGTATTTATTTATTTATGCTATTTATTGTGTTAACTTATTTTAGGCTTACTATTTTAGATTACCTTATGTGCTAGTCTTACTCTCTTTCTACCCAATTCTTTTTTTATTTCTTCATATTTATTTATTTATTCTTTTATTCGTTTTAGACTCCAGTGTTTCCTCTGAGGGGCCCTCTGTACCGGGAGCGGTGTTTGGCTGTGGCTGCTGGGCCCTGGCTCATGGGCCCCTGGTGGAGGTTTGGTGTGGGCCTGGTCTCTCCCCTGGGCCCTGAGTCTGTGTCCTGTGGCTGCAGATGACTCTCTGCTCCTGGTGCAGACGGCTCCTCTGATGGTGCTTCCTCAACTGGTGTATCTGTACTCGGCCTCTTGTACCTCAGTTAGAGAGAGAGAGCGTGCGTGTGTGTGTGCGTGCGCGCAAATGTACGGGTATGTATTGGTGACTATCTGTGGGGGGTTTGGTTGTGTGGGTCTGGTGGTTGTGGGGGAGGTTGGGAGGGAAACAACATGTGGGAATGTTTTTAATGCACTGTAAAGCACTTTGTGTTACATTTTATGTATGAAAAGCGCTATATAAATAAAATTTGATTGATTGATTGATTGAGTTTGTTTATGTTGCTTTATTGGAGAGTGAAGGTGCACTGCCAGGTTTGGAAGGTTCCATATGGGGCTAAACAACTGCCAAAACGTTGTGAATATGTCATAGATGGTTTCACATGTGTAACAGTTGCAAATATAATTGCATTGTGTTTTGCAAATACACCTTTTGTTTTGCAAATATGTAAAATGATTTGAACAAATGAGTTTTGCATCACAAATACAGCCACTTTAACATGTACAAATTAGTTTTTGGATTTGTACAAATATACAAATAGTTTTGTACAAATATCATTTGGTCTTGAAATATATAAACATGACATGTTGTACAAATATGTTTGGGTTTGCAAATATATGCATTTTAACTTTTACAAAAATATTTTTTAATTTGTATAAATAACCCATGCAAAACATTTTCATTTATAAATGTGATTTTTTAAAAATAGAAATAAGCTTTTCTTTGCAAATATAGTAATCTGCATCTGTACAAATGTGTTTTTGATTTGATTTGATCTCACTTTGCACTTTCAAAACAGGCTCCATTTGTGTGCAAACTGGATATATTTGTAAAACCAAACTGCAGTAGGATCCTGCCAAAAGCCTCTTGAAGCCAGCAGCTCTCATTGGCTGAAGCAGGTCCACCATGTAGCTCAGTGATGTTTCCAGGTCTTGTAGCATCCACTCTGTGTTGGATTTTTAAAATGGCACTAGATGGCAGTAAATCGACATAATGGATTTAACAACACAACCCACAGAAGAAGAAGTGGAAGAGGAGTCAGTTCACCTTGGTGCATGAAAGAGTAAGAAGCTTTAATGTACTCACAAAAAATCTCAATCTCAAAATTTTCAAAAATAATTTTCTTGTAATTATGAGATAATATTTATGTGGCAAGTACCCAGCCAAGCTCTTTGCTTCCCAGAGCCAGGACGCCTTTCCTCAGGGGCTTTGCCTCTGGTGCTGATGGGTGACGGGCCAAACTAGCCTTTGGAGCAGTGCGTCATGGCGTCTTATTGTTTGAGAATGGACCCTGTTTAGCCCAGGTTTGGTCTTGGTTTGGAGACGTCTGACTCCATTGTGTAAGTCATAAACTCTGTTATTGAGTTATTTTGTGATTAAACCGACCTTGCGGCACTGCACTGTCCCCTCGTACCTGGTCCACCCGGGACAGAGTGTGCAGCCCATTCCCCGCACACTTCAGCCCGGTCCTTATGAGGCATTTGCTCATTATCTTCACACAAATTCTGATGATTAAGAGGAAAGTGTGCGTTATGTTTCTCAAAGTCTGCTGTCCATAGTTCCACATATGTTTGGAAGAGTTTAATACGACATTATTTTACATTTTATCTAATGTACGACACATTGACATTATTGACTGAATAATACACTGCTGCTCATCAAAGCCTGATCTCGTCAGATTTTGAGAGCTAAGCGGGTTGGGCCTGGTCAGTAATTGGATGGGAGACCTTGTGTCCTTTGGCAAGACACTTCATCCACATGTGTTTCTGGTTTGTGTTAATGGTGGGAGTGGCCGATGGTGCAGATTGATAGTCTCACGCCTGTCAGTCTGCCCCAGGGCAGCAATGCAATGTGAAGCATCTTTCAAAAGTGCTATATAAATCAAATTATTATTTTCAATACATTGTTTATGTTTTATTTAGCTGTACATATCTCTATTTATCTACTGAAAACAGTCAGTCATCTCCTCCCTTCAGACAGATATAAGGCAGTGGCTCATTATTTCTTAGATGAACTGAAGAACTACCTGGATAAGGGCAAAACATCTTTACTCTTCAATCTTTTGTGCAATGGAGTTGAATTTTCTTTTGCTGTTCACCTTAATCCGCCCCGCTCGCTTTTGCCAGATCCGCACTCCTTATAAATATTCTCTCCATCTCTGTAAAGGTAACCAATAACTAAAGGGATAAAAAAAATAAATAAATAAATACATTTAAAAAATCCAAAACATGATTTCACACTTTGAAGTGGTTTTATTGGCTTGTCGGGCGTAAGGTGCAGGTTTAGTAGCGGGTCATGGTCTGGTCCATCCAGGCGCGCAGCTCGGTGACGCGGGCGTACACTCCGGGCATGCTGGTGGAGCAGGTGCCGCTGCCCCAGGACACGATACCCACCAGAGTCCAGAGTCCGGACTTCTGGCAGACCAGGGGGCCGCCAGAGTCGCCCTGAAACACACCACACACAGATCAGCCACAGCCAATCAGCTCCTAACAGCTTTATCGCAACGGAAATGAAAAGGGGAAAGGTCAAAACGGGATTTTACTGACAAATACTGAAAGATTTGGATAGTTTTAATGTTTTGGGTTAATTTGCTCTTTGAAGATATGAGATTTCACCAAAAACTGCCCAATCTAAAGCAGTTTTTTATATGTAACATTGTAATTTTAAAGCAGTTTTCTCCAAATGTATTTTCTCCTTTAAAGACATGAAGATCAGCCTTAAAGTCGCTCCTACACACACCAAACTTTACAATCTTGGAACGTACAGAAAAATTTGTTGATATCTAATTCTAAGCCTGATACAGTTTAAGTTTTAACACAAAAAAAGATATGGAATTTGAATTTTTATGGCAATTTAGAGTAAGATCTAGTTACTAAATAAAATATACAAAATTTCCTCTGTACAATTTTATGTCAACATGTCTAATATGTCAACAAAACAAAGATGAAAAATGCCATATTTACACATAAAATGTCTTATTATTCATTTATAAAAACATGAGTCATACATTTGTGTAAGTAAACTTAAGAAGAAATTTCAAATTGATGTCTCTCTAAAGAAGACTGAATTATCATTTAGTAACAGACTGTTACTGCCACGATGCTCCACCGAGAGACACAGGAAATCATTCCTGCTGTCGCCATCAAACTACTGAACTCTGTGCTGTAAACATCCTCTTGTAAAGTCATGTGCAATATTAAGCCCACTGTGCAATATTAGTCCACTTATAAACTGTACATGATCATGTGAATATGTAAATAGACAAGGGTAGTAGAGCTAAGCTTATTGTAAAATTGTTCATATCGGGGGTTTAGTTGATTAATAAAGACACTTTATAAGTTTATAAGTTAAATGGGGTTGATCATTATAGAGCTATTGTATTTTATTTTGATTTTATATATATCTTATATTGTTTAATACTTACTGTCTCTACTGGTCGGTTGCACATGTAACGAAAAGAATTTCCCCTTGGGGATAAATAAAAGTAATTCTGATTCTGATTAAAAGTTAAGTAATACAATCATTTTATGTATGTCAGAAAAAGTTTCACTGAGAACAATCCCTTAAAGATTATATTTTTAATCTTGGTAGAGGACGTTTTTCAATACATTTTGCCTGTTTGCTAATAGTAACAAGTCAATTTGTGATATTATTTCTCATATTTAATATCCATTTCACACAAAAAATGAAATGGTGTCAACTTTGCTGTGGTGATCCAAAGCAAATATTTTGATTTTATGGTGATCTTTTTAGGATAGAGATCCATTTAACGTAAAATATTTGAATAAAAAACAATAAGTGGCATAATTGACCTCTCTTTTTCAAGCCTTGCCTCAAAACCCACCTTTTTAGAGCAGCATTTAGTGTTTTTTAAAGTTGTTTTTATTGTGTTTATGTTTTGGAAAGTGCCCTTAGCCGTTAAGAAAGGCGCCTTTAAACAAACTGTATGACAATTTTTATCTTTATGTAATGTCGGCATTTCATTTTTATGTGTGCAAATTGTAGAACTGAACAAAAATCAATGGAGGACAAAGTATAGACTACACAATGAGGACTATTTCAGATCAAACGGCGTGTGAGGCTGTACCATGCAGGAGGAGGCGCCGGAGGCTCCAGCGCAGATCATCAGGTTGGTGATCTTGCTGCCCCAGTAACGACGGCAGTCATCGTTGGTGAGCAGAGGCAGAGCGGCCTGCTGCAGGAGGGCGGGGGTGTCAGGGGCTGCACAACAACAACAACAACAACAACAACAGAGGGTTAAAGGAGACGTGTGGAGAGCAGAGGCAGAGCGGCCTGCTGCAGGAGGGCGGGGGTGTCAGGGGCTGCACAACAACAACAACAACAACAACAACAGAGGGTTAAAGGAGACGTGTGGAGAGCAGAGGCAGAGCGGCCTGCTGCAGGAGGGCGGGGGTGTCAGGGGCTGCACAACAACAACAACAACAACAACAGAGGGTTAAAGGAGACGTGTGGTGAGCAGAGGCAGAGCGGCCTGCTGCAGGAGGGCGGGGGTGTCAGGGGCTGCACAACAACAACAACAACAACAACAGAGGGTTAAAGGAGACGTGTGGTGAGCAGAGGCAGAGCGGCCTGCTGCAGGAGGGCGGGGGTGTCAGGGGCTGCACAACAACAACAACAACAACAACAACAACAACAACAACAACAGAGGGTTAAAGGAGACGTGTGGAGAGTGTTCAGGTGCTGAAGTATTACAGAAGTACATCCTAATTTCATTTAGTTCATTGTAAAGTGCAATATTGATCTAAAATGACTCAGCAATAGAAACAAACCCATTGACTTCCTGTTTACCCTGCCCCTCCTCCTCCCTCTCCAGTACGAGATGATAAACACACATTACAACATCACATTAGTGCAGCGGTTAGCGCTCTGTGTCAAGAATCATCCCGCACTTCTTATATTTGCTGCTTTTCAGAAATAAGATAATATAATAAAAGCATAAATAAATAAAATAAAATACAAAAGACTGTATCCCTCCACAGGAAGAAATCATAGGCCATTTTTTGAATAAAACAGAAATTGTAAAACATTTCCTCGCGTTTATCTAATTGTTTTTGTTTTATATTCCTATCATTCTAGAAACAATTGCATTTTATCGGTAACGAGAGCTCGTCGGATGTGGTTCGAACTGCTGTGGATGTTGTAGCATTAAAACATACCACCATAGAGCGTACATATCGATGGACTGTGGGATTGTGACGTCAGAGCGTTTGGCTCCAGCCAAATGAAGCCCATCGTGGCTAACAGTTATAGCGGCTAAAGCGGAGCCAGACTCCATGTTTGTAAATCCGAGTGTGTATCGTGGCAACCACACGGACCAATCAGGAGCGAGGTTGCTAACGGTTTCCGCCCCTCGGTGGGAGGAGACGGCGGCAACGTGTGCCGTTAGCTGTCAATCAAACCTGTTGCTAACACAAGCAAACCGGCCCCTGGAAAAGGAAGCACCTGATTGGTCAGTTATTATTGTAATAACTTGATTTATGAACAACCAACGAGAAAAAAACACCAGGATCATGTAGAGTGTGTGAAAACAGATAGTTTAGTTCCAGATGGTGAGTTTGACCGAAAAGTTTTGACCGAAACAGAGTAAAGTGCACCAATGTCCCAATAGAAAGTGAATGTCAGCTCGACTTCATGGAGCCAGGACCCTCCATGGACACTTCCTGTTTGGAACGTGGTGGCAGCGCGCTAAAGCAGTCCAGTGATATGTATGGTCTATGTATTCACCTTATTCTGCCCCGCCCACTTTAGCCGTTTTTTGCACTTTTGTTGTAAACGCGCTTCCATTTGACGAGAACTCCGTTAAAGCTAATGACGAACGAGGGAAAAGTCTCGCAGCTAAAATGTTACATAAAGTAGATTGATTTGTGTGAAATGTTTAATGAACACGAGCAACAACAAGTCAACAACGCAACGATTTCCTGGTCAGTCTGAAAACGTCTTTTTAGTCCATGTAGAACTTATTTTCTGTTGAGCTCGTCTGCTCCGTGTAAACTACAACGGAAACAAGACGGCGGCGTGTACGACAACTTCCGGAATAAGGTGAATACCACTAGAAGTCACTCTGGAGAAGTGTTTGCTGTTTCTCGGGGCTTTACTTTCCCCCTCACTACCGCACAGATAATGGGGCGTGGTCCTCACCGTTGTAGCGGGTGAGTCCCCAGCCGCTGGTCACACACTTCATGCCTCCGGGGTAGTTGTCTCCGGTCTCGGCGACACACACGGGGGACACTCTGATGTTCAGCTGAGCGGGAGACGCCAGCTTGATCAGCAGGATGTCGTTGTTGATGGTGAAGCCGTTGTACTGGGGGTGTTTGAAGACCTGCCAAAGAGGGGCGGAGTTAACTTTCAGGTCGTCACACACTGGATCACCCCGGAAAGAAACGCCCGGACGAAGTACACGCAGAATTGTTGTGGATTTTCTTTACACGTTATCAGGAATAAAGTAATGAGAAGAAGCTCTGTCTGTTTCAAATGATCAGTTTTGTTTTACATGTGCACAGTAAAATGATCTCTCCCTCTACGATTCAAACAATAATAAAACACATCCTTAAAGGTCCCATATTCTGCTATTTTGCCCTTTACACAGTCTATTCTAAGGGCTTTGTTGATAAAATGTTTGCGTTGTGTAATATCCATAACATAACAGTTTCCAAAAAACACCCATTTCTTGGACTGGCCCCCCTCCTTGCAAAAGCAAACGGCTCAGATCTGACCCCCCCGAACAGAGAGCAGGCTGCCTCCCCCGCCCAACCCCCGCCCCCCCCCTCCCAACCCGTGACGAAGCCTAGAGCGGAGATGGTGCATGCGCCGTGTGCTCCGGTAAACAGCGATACACAAACACTGAATAAACCTTTTATCGTCCTGACGGTGCGTCGTGCTGAGTCCTACGTCCTGGATCTGACCTGGAGTTTGACGTGCTCCAGGGCCTCAACGACGGACGTTGCCGTTTAGTAAATAACAAGCTAACTCTTCTATCTGTCGTATCCATCGTGTAATTACTGTGTAGCATTAGCATTAGCTGTTTTTATTCTTGCGGCTGCACACTTCCTGGAGGCGTGGCTTAAACACCACGTCATCCTGGTGAAGCGTGTCATCTTAGTGAGGAGCCCCCGTCTGCTGCTCAGCCGAGGGGGACGGAAAAGACAGTTCTCTAGTGAAAACATGAGGGAATCAATCAAAAAACCACTTAGGGCACAACATACGAGGCCCAAATAGCACTGGAGGAAGGTTAAAACCTCTGAAAAGTCGATTTTGCATGTTATGGGACCTTTAAATACCCCAGAAATGGAGACATCAGACATTAATAAGATGAACATGAAGGTGCCTTTTTGGAAGAACTTTGTTTTGATATTTTCTCAGCAGAACTAGCTCCCCTAAATTCTGTATTTTTCCCCATTCTCCCTAAAGATGTACACAAGACTATGTACACAAATGCATTAAGTGACATCTACACACCCCTCCCCATCTGTTTTTGTATGCAGAATATAGATGTCCTGCTGTTGCTGTCCTTCATACACTGCCTGACTCATTTCAAGAGGGAAACCAACCGCAAATGAGCCAATATTAAGCCCAAGATATCTTGAAAACACAAGATGGGACCATTTGTAACATCCCTAAATGCAGAACTGCTTTCGCTCAATCTGCGTTTTCATTTAGGGCTGTTAAACAATGGAACGCGCTCGCATCTGAGCTGTTGAGCTTAAATAGTCTTCCAGCCTTTAATACAGAGGTGAAAGCATGGTTTTTAGAAAAGCAAACATGTACGCACAATTAAGAATGATTGAAATGTAAACGTTGATTATATACAGAATGTGTTTATAGGTAGTTTTTGCTAACTGGTGATGAAAGTTTGTGAGAATGAGTGCATGAATATGTTGTATGCGTTGGTGAGTTTGGACAGACGCTGCATGTGGAAGCAACAAGGGCTTTTTTAATTGTTGTAAATATGTAAATAATTCTTGTTGACCCCTCCCCCTGAGGACTACAGATGGAAATGAGCTGTGAAGCTAGAGTCTGGTACAAGCATCTCTGCCATTGTGCTTAATGTAATTGTACACTGTCCTAATAAACTAATAAATGAAATGAAAAATTTTGTATTAATGACAAATCAGATCTATGTATTTTACCCTCAAAGTTGAAATGACAACTGTTCTTTTTCTAACAGTTGTTTTTGTCTTTTGGAGTTTAGAGAACTCTAAAAGAAAGAGAACTTTGGAGGTTTTTTGTTTTGCTTCCTGGTTGTAAATGATGACATCACACTAGGAAATTACCATAGCAACCATGCTGTAAACTGGGCCAAATTCATCTAATGTCACAGATTTTTTTTTTTTTTTTACAAATAAAAATACATGTGAACACTTTTTTGGTTGAATTAATTAATAAGTGTAAAAAGTAGTCTCTTTTGTGTAAATTATGCATAATCTTTGTCTCCCTAGTGTGATGTCATCAATTTGTTTGCTTCCTGTAACTTTCTACAGATATTTAAACTTTTCTTCACAAACGGCCACTTGATTGTTGTGAAACTATCATTTATATTTACAATAACTATTAATACACCAAATAAAGACAAAATTAGAAAATCGTGAAAACCTGTCATACGCACTTTAATTTTCACTGTGAAGCTATAGCACTTTCTAATTATGGCACTTTATCTTATGACTGTTGGACTTTGCTTCAGTTTTTTAGACATATTGTTTTGTTGTTAATGTATTCGTAAACTTGTAACACTCCTGACGTGTGCCACTGGGCCAGGTCGCCCTCGGAAAAGAGATCTCAATGGATGTTTTCCTGGTTAAATAAATGTAAAAAAAAAAAAAAAAGAAGAAGGTACCTGTCCGACTTTCATGACCTGGACGTCCTCAGCGTTGGAGGCGCGGTCGTGCTCTCCCAGGACCACACGGTGAGAAGTCCTGCAGGAAACGACAACAATCAATCATAAATTTAATGCAGGGCGGTTTAATTATTAACAAATATTATGCATTTTTCATATTGTTACTGGCCTTTAAAACTGCTGTCTGTGTCTTTACTTTGACAAAGAAGAATATAACTTTATCACTGCCTTGGGAGACGCCACATTAACTTAGCTGTGGCTCCATCTAGTGGCTGCAGAGGTAATTACACACATGGTTTGACATGCTGTAGTGGTGCTAAGCTATCACGCAGTCAGCAGTGATCGTGTTTAGAGGCAGAAGTGTTCAGAGCGATGTGTCTGTGATGATTTAAGAACTTAAAACGGCAGAAGATTCTCGGATAAATGACGTCTACAATCGGACTAAATTGACGGTCGTAGAGAGAGAATTTTCTAACCTCAAACTGAAGCGTGAACGAAGCTAAATGCAGCTCCAGGTATGTTTTTGATGCTGGAACATTATTAGATCATCCTCCCAGTCTCCAGAAAAACACGTACATAATTTACGTTTTTTGTAATTTCATTTACGTAGCTATTGTGCGTTTTTGTTGTTAAAATACGTACAATAAGTGCGTCTGTGAAAATGTACATAATTCACGTTTTGCAAATTATTTTACATCAGAATATCAATCAAAAACGTACATGTTACAGTTTATCAATAATAAACCCTCACTAATTTACAAAACGTACTTATTGGACGTATTTCGACAACAAAAATGTACGATACTACGTAAATGCAAAAACGGAAATTAAGTACATACATTTCTGGAGACTGGGTTGCGAACTTGAGCTAAAAAAAGTCACTCTAGATCAGGGGTGTCCAAACTTTTTCCATCGAGGGCCGCATATTGAAATATAGACCAAGCGGAGGGCCACAAATCAATCGTGAAACGTTAAAAAAAGCTGCATTTATCTGATGTTTTAAGCACCACCACATCTACATTCAGTCTCAGTGCCTTAATATCAGGTCTGTGCTGCACCAAAATGTTAGTTATTTAGGTTGGAATTGTAGAAAATCTGAAATGTGCTGTAAATAGTACTTATCAGGACAATGTGGGCCAGTTCACCAGGAAGACTAGGGGCCAAGAAAAATTGGTCTGAGGGCCGCATTTGGCCCCCGGGCCTGAGTTTGGACATGCCTGCTCTAGAATAATATTTGTCCTTTAAGATCAAAATGTTATTATTATTATATTTTTACTGGTTTAATTTTGGGTTAATCCTAGTTTAGACCTAGTTTGGTTTTGGTTTAATCCTGTTTTTAACCCTTGTAGCTCTTGCTCTATAAAAGGCACTCTACAAATAAAACTGACTCACTTATTTACGTGTTTAATTCTCCTTTAGACCTGGTTTGATTCTGGTTTAGTCCAAGCTTGGTATCTTGTCTTGTCCTGTTCCGGTTCAGTACTGGATTGGCTATTTAGCTGAACAATGCTGGCAGATATTTTGCATTTTATTATTTGCGAAAAGTTCTCTGACACATTGACATCCTACGCTCTGATTAATCTGTCTTTTTGCATTTTGATAGGGCTGAGTTTTGCAAGTTTTATTCCTCCAAACTCTCTTAATCTTAATACAATCTCGTGTGCTTGAGTTTGAACTGACTGGACGTTGCAGTGGGCAGCGGTCACGACCCAGTTCTCGTTGACGAGGGAGCCGCCGCAGAAGTGGAAGCCGGTGTAGTCCTGGAAAGAGAGAGAACTTTACCGAGAGGGAGAAGAGAGCGAGAGAAGAGGAAAGAGAGAGAACTTTACTGAGAGGGAGAAGAGAGGGAGAGAAGGGGAAAGAGAGAGAACTTTACTGAGAGGGAGAAGAGAGCGAGAGAAGAGGAAAGAGAGAGAACTTTACTGAGAGGGAGAAGAGAGCGAGAGAAGAGGAAAGAGAGAGAACTTTACTGAGAGGGTGAAGAGAGGGAGAGAAGGGGAAAGAGAGAGAACTTTACTGAGAGGGAGAAGAGAGCGAGAGAAGAGGAAAGAGAGAGAACTTTACTGAGAGGGAGAAGAGGAAAGAGAGAGAACTTTACTGAGAGGGAGAAGAGAGCGAGAGAAGAGGAAAGAGAGAGAACTTTACTGAGAGGGAGAAGAGAGGGAGAGAAGGGGAAAGAGAGAGAACTTTACTGAGAGGGAGAAGAGAGCGAGAGAAGAGGAAAGAGAGAGAACTTTACTGAGAGGGAGAAGAGAGCGAGAGAAGAGGAAAGAGAGAGAACTTTACTGAGAGGGTGAAGAGAGGGAGAGAAGAGGAAAGAGAGAGAACTGTACTGAGAGGGAGAAGAGAGGGAGAGAAGAGGAAAGAGAGAGAACTTTACTGAGAGGGAGAAGAGAGGGAGAGAAGGGGAAAGAGAGAGAACTTTACTGAGAGGGAGAAGAGAGCGAGAGAAGAGGAAAGAGAGAGAACTTTACTGAGAGGGAGAAGAGAGCGAGAGAAGAGGAAAGAGAGAGAACTTTACTGAGAGGGAGATGAGTGGGAGAGAAGGGGAAAGAGAGAGAACTTTACTGAGAGGGAGAAGAGAGCGAGAGAAGAGGAAAGAGAGAGAACTTTACTGAGAGGGAGAAGAGAGCGAGAGAAGAGGAAAGAGAGAGAACTTTACTGAGAGGGTGAAGAGAGGGAGAGAAGGGGAAAGAGAGAGAACTGTACTGAGAGGGAGAAGAGAGGGAGAGAAGAGGAAAGATAGAGAACTTTACTGAGAGGGAGAAGAGAGCGAGAGAAGGGGAAAGACAGAGAACTTTACTGAGAGGGAGAAGAGAGCGAGAGAAGGGGAAAGAGAGAGAACTTTACTGAGAGGGAGAAGAGAGCGAGAGAAGGGGAAAGAGAGAGAACTTTACTGAGAGGGAGAAGAGAGGGAGAGAAGGGGAAAGAGAGAGAACTTTACTGAGAGGGAAAAGAGAGTGAGAGAAGGGGAAAGAGAGAGAACTTTACTGAGAGGGAGAAGAGAGCGAGCGAAGGGAAAAGAGAGAGAACTTTACTGAGAGGGTGAAGAGAGGGAGAGAAGGGGAAAGAGAGAGAACTGTACTGAGAGGGAGAAGAGAGTGAGAGAAGGGGAAAGAGAGAGAACTTTACTGAGAGGGAGAAGAGAGCGAGAGAAGGGGAAAGAGAGAGAACTTTACTGTGTCTGTCAAAACATTACATCATGCACACCTCATGCTAAGTATTTACATCTATTTACAGTCCAAAAAGACAGAAAGAAGGGTAAGGAGAGAGAGAAATTAGGGTGAAGAGAGGGAAAAAGAGAGGGAGAGAAGAGGAAAGAGAGAACTTTACTGTGTCTGTCAAAACATTACATAATTTACATTGTATGCGAAAAAAAAAAAGTATTTCATATATTTACAGCTATTTACAGTCCAAAAAGACAGAGAAAGAAGGGTACGGAGAGAGAAAGGAGGGCGAAGAGAGGGAAAAAGGGAGGGAGAGATGAGGAAAGAGAGAGAACTTTACTGTGTCTGTCAAAACATCACATCATGCACACCTCAACCTAAACAAAAAAACAAGTATTTACATCTATTTACACTATTTACAGTCCAAAAAGTTGAAAAGTATAGCGAGAGAGAAATGAAGAGTGAGGACCAGAGATAAAAGAGAAAGATGGAAGAAAGACAGAAGGAAGGAGGCAGAAGAGAGAGGGAGAAGAGACTGGGATATAAGGAGAGAGAAGAGAGAGAGAAATTTACTGCGTCTGTCAAAACATTACATTGTGCACACCTCGTGCTTAAAAAAAACAAGTATTTACATATATTTACAGTCCAAGAAGAGAGAGAGAGAAGGGTAAGGAGAGAGAAAGGAAAGAGAAGAGCGAGGGCAAGAGATAAATGAGAAAGACAGAAAGGAGAGAAGAGAAAGAGGACAAAAAGAGAGGAAAAGAGAGTGAGAGAAGAGAAAGAAGGAAGGACGGAGAAGAGAGCAGGAGAAAGGGAGAAGAGTGAGACAGGGATCAGAAGAGAGAGGGAAAAGAAAAGGAGAACGAGAGAAGAGAAAGACGGAGAACACAAGGTGGCAGAGTGAGATGAGGGCGAGAGAGATACCAGAGGACCAGATATAAAAGAGAGAGACGGAAGAAGGACTGAAGGAGGGAAGAGAAAGAGGACAAAGAGAAGGAAAAGAGAGCGAGAGAAGAAAAAGGGAGGAGGTAGAAGAGAGAGGGAGAAGAGACACGAATATGAAGAGAGAGAAAGGAGAGGGATGGAGAGAAAGAGGAAGCGAAAAGAGAAAGAGGAAGAAAGGGAGGAGACAGCATGAGAGGAGGATGAGCGAGAAGAGCAAGGCAGGGATAAGAATGTCTTATCGTTTATCCTAAAATTTTCTGTAGAAACATATCGCTCTTCAAAATGTGTTCTGGTGTCGGGTCAGATTGAATTAAGTGTGGCGTCTGTGTGTTCGTTCTCCTGTGTCTCACCTGGAGGGACACCTGCCAGGGCCAGGAGTGGGGCACGGCCTCCTCTCCGTTCACGATGCGGGAGTAGCCGGTGATGACGGGAGGAATGGCAGGGGAGCCGCACCCTGAGCCGCAGAAACGACAGGTTTACACAAGATCATCGCTATTTACACAAACCGTCACACACGTTTTGGAAAGAATTACGAGGAAAAACAAAGCTGTGGTTGAAATTCTGAGCTCTGAATGAATGAGTGAATGAAAAATGCACCGAAAAGTTCTTGAAAAGATCGACACATTTACTTTTTGACACATTAAAGGGCCTATGACAGGTTTTTCTGAGTTTCTAATTTTGACTTTATTCAGTGTATTAATACGTCTTGTAAATATAAATTATAGTTTTACACCAATCAGGTCGCTGTTTGTGGAGAAAAGTTGAAAAATCTGTTGAAAATTACAGGAAGTAAACAAATTGATGACATCACACTGTGGAGACAAAGTGTACGCATAATTTACACAAAATAAATGACTTTTTTAACCCTTAAAACATTGATTCAACAAAATAAAGGTGTTCAAATGTATTTTTCATTAATAAATAAAAATTAACTGGCAATTAGAGGAATGTTTGTGCACTGTAGAGGATGGTTTCTTGTTAATTTCCCAGTGTGATGTCATCATTTACAACCAGGAAGTAAAATTAAAAACCTAAAAATACTGGGGTAAAATTTTAGCAGAATTTGAAATATCTTTATTTTAACTACATTTTAGTTCAATGAGTCGTCCAACCTGTCAGAGGCACTTTAATTGCAGTTATATCATGTGTATTAGTCGAACTCTATCAACTTAACAGCGACAAAACCAAGACTAAGTCAAAGCTAATTTAAGCAGAATAAGGAAAATTATGAATAATATCAACCTTTTTCAGACAGTACATTTCTGTCTGAGAATCTTGATGTTATTGTGACATATTAAGTTTTGATTTTGATTATTGTGTGAAATAATATTGTACTATTGATACTTTAGGGATATTTTTTGGCAAGCTCTACAGTAAAGTGTGTTTGAGTGTCCATAAAAGCGCATCTACATCAAATGCATTGCAATTTTCTAGCCTCCAATGCAGGAAAAACACTCTTAACACGCCTGAATAAGTCAAAAATATAACTTTGATTAAGTCAAAAATACAACTTTGATTAAGTTAAAGATGAGGGAAACCACTATAACATGTTTAAAAGAGCTCTTAAAAGTACTTTTTGCATGTTACGTCTCCTTTAAAGGTGTTTTCTGGTGAGTGGACTTGCATTGTGTCTCATTTACAAAGCAAACTGTTACATACGTGACTTTCAACTATTAATTTGTCATTAATAAAACTTTTAACGCTGATATTCCTAACTCCGACGCAAAAAGTTTGAGACACTGGTTTTATTAGATTAGATTATTATTAGATTTAAAGGATTTATATGGAATAAACAGCAAAGAAGAGAAGATATGGAGTGAGTTAGCTGAAGATTTTGGAGTCTAACACAGTTTCCTAGTGCTTTTCTGTAGTTTTTGCTTAAATTCCTGTGTAATAATGATCTTTTGAGTGCAGTTTGGGTCGGATATACTTCATAGTTTTGATATTTTTTGCCACACCCCCTTTTTAGTCAATTCATTTTTAGAATTTCTTAAGTCGACTACAGCCCTAGTGACACCATCTGCTTTTTTCCACTGAGATACATAAGTTCAACGCCAAACTGTGGCATAAATGTTCCAGGCACAGCAATAGCATCTCCATGGAAACAAGCAGGTGGCTTTAAAGTGACACAGTGCGCCTTTAACACATCGGTATCTGGGTGTCTGAGTCTCACCGTAGGCGGCGCCGACGAAGGCGAGGCAGGAGAGGATCCACAGGAAGGCCATGGCTCGATCATGACCTCCGCACTGACGGCTCTGGGTTTTATGCGTCCCGAGCGTCCCGGAGCAGCGCCGCGATTGGACGGTTCAGAGGAGAGCGGCGCTGTGATTGGCCGAGAGGGGAGTCCGTGAGGGTGAGACAGAGACAGGTGCGGGGTGAGAGCGCTCCATCTGCGACTGAGGACAGGCGTAAATCATTCACAAAGACACGGAACATCAGGGGGGAATATGACGAAGGTTTTTACTCGTTATCTTAACTAAAAATATTTCCAAACACACCTCAAAAGTGGGACTAAACTGTGACTAAACCCAGAACTAAACTTGGACTAGACCAGGGCTATAGAGCGTTTGAAATGCTCTAAATGTTCAAATTTCCACGCTGGAGGCGACTGTAGGAAAAAATTAGTTGACTTTAGCACATTTTCAATGATTAACTGATATCAGATCTAAAAGCAATAACAACAACAACAAAAATAAGCAAACATTTTGAATTGCCAGGGTAGAAGTGTCAAGTCATTCCCATTTTTATAGCATCAAAATTGCATTTGAGCTTCACAAAAAGGACAGTTTGTGGAAAGGCATGTATTATATCTGTAGATAAAAGAAATAAAAAATGTGTGAGTATTTGTCCAGTAGAATCTCGAATTACATTAGCAAATAATAATTACTATGTGAATAAATAAATAATAATCATGTACAATGTGTTTAAAGCAGGCTCTGCTGTTACTCACGTGTGTCTAAGAGCATCTTAGTCATATTCTGTGGTTAATCCAAATTTCTACATTAAAATCACATTATTCCACGTTTTCAAGCCGCCCAAACCGTGCAGTGTTGACTTGTTGGTCACATGAACGCTGAACATTTTACACAAATCAATCTACTTTATGTCATATTTTAACGTCAAAACTTTTCCCTCGTTCTACACAAAATTAACCAAGTCCCACTCAACAGAAAATCTTGGAGTTGAAGTTTGTTTACGGTCTGTTTGAGCCCCTTTAATTGGAGAAGGGTTACATTGGGATTCATTGTTCCCACTTAATCTTTATGCTAATTTTTATAATTAGCCAAAGTGTAAAAAAACAACTTAAAAGTTAGGTTTATGTTTGGAGAAATATAAAGGGCAAGGGAATTTTGTAAAACTTCTGTAGAATCTTAACCTGCTCACGCCAGACTGATCTGTGTCTCACTCTTAATTAGTTTTACACATTATAATCTGGACGTGCCCCCGTCGATGTCTTTCGGGAAAATGTGTAATATCATAACGAAGAGACTTGTCACAGCGTCACAAAAGCGGAACAAGCCGAAAAAACAATAAATCCAGTCGAGAGAAAAGCACAGACTTCTTCCACGTCCTCAAATGCACAAAGAACTTCTATGTGTATGTTTTGAAAAACAAAATAGTCCATAAATGTGTTGAAATAGGCCGCAGTACATCCGTCGGCGCCGCCATGTTTGTTTAGGTTTGTTCTTTTGACTTCCGCCCAAACCACAAAGCAGCGCTGTGATTGGTCCAGAACACAGCCGCTCAAACCCAACAGCGGGAGGGCATCCAGGTACAAATCTTCTCAGTGGGCCCCTAATACACAACTTTGTATATGATTTATTCTGGCAAATTTGGTTATTACTGTTATTCATTCACTTTTGCTAGAATATGCACCCTATGGTTTCTACATTGCACCAAAAAAGTACTTGCTAATTTATAGCTACACTCTAAGAAAGGAAACAATGGGATCGTCCCATTTTGAGGAATTGCTTTTTCATTTAATATTAGTAGTAGAGTAATGGTGTAATACAACGTAACGGTGTTGATTGAATGTAATTAACATAAATAGTAAAATAATGAACAGCTTTTCTTAAACCGCGGTAGTTGACGCATGCGTCGCACAATCCTTGCACATGCGCATTTTCCTTACGTCAACGTGTGCGTCGTGTTCAGAGACGTCGTAGATATTTGAAATCAGCCGCTCTCCTGAGGAAACCATCGTCCATTTATCCAAATTCTAGTGAGTATGTATTTAATTGAATGTGTTTTATTTAACCTATACTTTAATGATTCCGTGTGTGTTTGTGGTCTTTTATTTCGCCGGGTGTGTCTTAAGCTCATCTGAAGTGTTTGCATCTGTTTTGCGCGTCCGACCATTAATTCCTTTTTAAACACAGCTGCTTGTGGTGGGAACTAAATGTCCAGAATTACATTCGCGGATAATACTTCGTCGGATGTGTTTTCCGATGTGACAAATGTAAACGGGTTTGCGCCGTTACACCGGGGCCCCGCCTCTGCTCGGCGCGTGCACGGAGACATTCCGTGGCCTCACGAGGACTGCCACGGCTCTCACATGTTGTAGTACACTACGGACAGAAACTCCGTGGATCAAACCACAGAAGCGTGACATGGAGAGTTTGATCGCGGACACGTGTTAAACGGAGCGGAGGTGAGGCGGACACGCGCTCAGACACGCAGGCAGGTAACCGTGCTCACACGTGAGTACTGTCCCATGTATCTGCTAAAAGTTAGTGGTATCTGTAACAAAGAAATATTATTAGTAATAATTACATATTTTTGCACGTAAATGGTCCTGAGGCCCTCTTGTTAGCCGTGTTTGCAGACGTGCTCGTGTCTGATGCGTGGATTTATTTTTTAGGACCTTGTCAGTTTGTAATGATCTTTAGCAGTCCCACCCACGCTGTGCACAAGTCCAGCTTTTTGTGTCACATATATCATAAAAGCCACCATAAAAGCCACGCAAGCTAAAGGAATATAGTAATAAGTGTCCAAGCGTGTTAAATCAGGTTTAATATTGGTTATTTTAATAGTTTATTGTCGTATTGGACCCTATTTAACAAATATGTACATTTTTTCATAAAAAATAAAATATCATTATATTATCGACCCAGAGCTCATCCCTGACCTCCACTTTAGGAACCACTGACAGATCAATGTAAACAAATGCGTTTGTTGTTGTATTTATAGGTTGTGTGTTTTTTTTTTTCCTTCTAGATCCGTGCAGAGATAACCGCGTCATGCTGTCCACGTTCATGAGCCGACTTGACCAGTTCTCCAACCACCTGCTGAAGGCTTTCAAATGAAAAAGAAAGGAGCATCGCTGTTCTGAGATGACCAGGTATTCTTTATGTGACCTGTCCAGAGACCCTTATCTGAACCAGTCTTGGCTGGACTTTTACTTATTTATTTTATTTTAGAACTGTGTTAACACCAACTCTACTCTGCACTTTTCTGGTCTAGACTTTAACTCATTTTGGACCTGACCTGTGCTGGGTCTGATCCATTCTGAACCAGTCAGCAGAGTCTGTAACAGATCAGGCTCTGGAGTGGTTATTGTCTGACCATAAACATCCAGGTCTTGTCCTGAGTCTGTCTGAAGCAGGTCTGAACTGAGACCTTGTGCAGACTGTAAGATGCACCTTCAGTCCAGGGTCTGGACTTGGTTTGCCTGGTTCAGTTGGCACCTTGTATATCAGTCATAATCAACAGGTCCAGACTGATATCAGGTCTGATCCAGGAACCAGTCAAAGCTGATTTGGTTTAGCCCCCGTTTGAACCTGGTTTAGTCCTGTTTTAGACCTGTTTCAGTCCTGTTTTAGACTCTGTTTAGTCCTGTTTTAGACTCTGTTTAGTCCTGTTTTAGACTCTGTTTAGTCCTGTTTTAGACTCTGTTTAGTCCTGTTTTAGACTTGGTTCAGTCCTGTTTTAGACTTAGTTCAGTCCCGTTTTAGACTTAGTTCAGTCCCGTTTTAGACTTGGTTCAGTCCCGTTTTAGACTTGGTTCAGTCCTGGTTTAGACCTGGTTCAATCCTGTTTTAGACTTTGCTTAGTTCTGTTTTAGACTTTGTTTAGTTCTGTTGTAGACTTAGTTTAGTCCTGTTTTAGACTCTGTTTAATCCTGTTTTAGACTTGGTTCAGTCCTGTTTTAGACTTGGTTCAGTCCTGTTTTAGACTTGGTTCAGTCCTGTTTTAGACTTGGTTCAGTCCTGTTTTAGACTTGGTTTAGTCCTGTTTTAGACTTGGTTCAGTCCTGTTTTAGACTTGGTTCAGTCCTGTTTTAGACTTGGTTCAGTCCTGTTTTAGACTTGGTTCAGTCCTGTTTTAGACTTGGTTCAGTCCTGTTTTAGACTTGGTTCAGTCCTGTTTTAGACTAGTTTAGTCCTGTTTTAGACTTAGTTTAGTTCTATTTTAGACTTAGTTTAGTTCTATTTTAGATTTAGTTTAGTTCTGTTTTAGACTTTGCTTAGTTCTGTTTTAGACTTAGTTTAGTTATATTTTAGACTTAGTTTAGACCTGGTTTAAACCTGGTTTCTGGCCCCAAGGACAACACCATCCAAAAAGTTGAATGGCCCGGTTTAAAGCCTTCATGACTGTCTTGAGTACATTATTTTGTGAGCACATTATCTTTTGTTTTATGTACAGTCTGATGTTGTATTCTGGTTGTGATGCCTGGATGTCATTTCATTGCAGCGGTTCACATTTGTTTGATTTGTGTTTGCTAAAATGGACCCTTTCGGACACATTTGGAACAGAAAAGCCAGTTCTGTTTCTCTCCAGAGCCTCTTTTAATTCTCCGCCCTCGAAGTGTGACCCATCGACTCAAAATTAGTTTGAGCTGAATACCATTTATGTTTTACAGCCAAAGGTTAAACAGTGGGGAATTACAAGTTTTCACCGTTTTACTATAAGTTAAAGGGGCTGTACCTCATTTTTACTGCTTTGAAACGTGAAAAACAGAGGCATTTTTCCACTCTCTAATCTGTTTTTGTCGTAAGAACATGCTGTTGAGTAATGTCCTTGAGAGACTAAATACAGTTATGCATGAGATCTGTGGGCCCCAACACCCTGTTCACAAAACAGGAAAATCATTGCTCACAGATTTGTCAAGTTAACACATAAAAAGGTTAGCGTGATTATAATCTGTGTATTTTCTTATAGTAATAATACGTTTCAAGGTCGAAGTTATTGCAAATACAAACTAGTATTGTCATATAGCCAGACCGGATGTCCATAAATTAGTGAGTTATTGTCAAAGGAAAAATATAATGCATTTTTTATGTTTTATCAAACTTTAAACATGCTCTCTAGTACCTTCAGTTTGCCATCTCATGTTTTGTAACATAATAAACTTTTTATTATGGACAAAAATGAATGGATTTGTCTGCTGTGTGAAACGCATAGAACTGTAATTAACCTGGAAGATGAATCCAAAATGGTGCCCTGTTCCTCCCTGTGGCCTGAGCTCATTGGCGCATGACCCCAAAAGTTTTTTACTTCCGCGTTACTTCCTGATACGGAGGCGGCCATCTTTGCTTTAGGGCACCACGCATGGATGTATTAAATGAACTGGATAAGCCACGCCCCCTCTGTCTGTGTCCCAGATTGATTAGTGGTCGTGTGAGGTACTGCAGCCTCTTGGGTCCATCCTTTTTCTAAAATTGCACATTATAATCACAGACAGTACTGAATTATTATCGGTATTTAAATAAAATAGAAGGAAATGTTCTTTTCTACCGTTTCTAAAATCACCAAAATTACTGTTTTTATATGAAGTGACGTCACACAAACATGTGTGAGTCACGTGAACGAGCGTCGGACGATACAAACAGAAGCTCGTGGAAAAGGCTCGACTAGAGACACCTGTAAGTTGTATTTTATTTCGTTTCAGACGCTTCACGTGTGTCTAACATGAAGAGCACAATTACAATCACACAAGCTAACGCTAACACAAAAACTTGCAGCTGCTGGTCGTTCACGTCGCTCAAAGCATCATGGGGGATTGTCGTCACGTGGTGCCCCTGAAGCAAAGATGGCCGCCTCCGTATCAGGAAGTAAATGCAGAAGTAAGACATTTTTTTGGGATCATGCACCAATGAGCTCAGGCCACAGGGAGGAACAGGGCGCCATTTTGGATTTATCTTCCAGGTTTTATTATAGTTCTATGTTCCTGATACGGAGGCGGCCATCTTTGCTTTAGGGGCACCACGTGACGACAATCCCCCATGATGCTTTGAGGGACGGTGTAGCGGTGGTGCACTTGTTTACTGTTCCAAATGTGTTTGTTTAGCTAAGCAGCCAATAAATAAAAATATGTAAAATCCCAGTCAAGACTACAAAATGAACTATCTATACTGGTATTAAGGTATTTAAAGGAAAAGTAATGTGAATTTTTGTCTTTTTACTAGCCCTTAAACATGCTCTTGAGTACCTTTTTAAGTTTCATGTTTTAGAACTAAAATAAATAAATTTACATCTGTATCTCTGTGTTTCCTATGTTTGCAGTGTTTAGAGACAGAAATGCTCAGCGAGTCTGGGGATGAGTTAAGGACTTAAAACAACAGATTCTCAGAAAAGTGACGTAGAAAATCGGAAAAAAGTGTGTTTTTGACGCTCGGAGGGAGAGGATTTTCAAACCAGGATTTGTCAAACTAGCGTGAATGAAGCTAAATGCAACTCCAGGTGTTTTTCTGATGACGGAACATTGATTAAAAGCTCAATAAAGCATGTTATTTGTCCTTTAAAAACACAACCACTGAGTCAAAAAAAAAATTGTGAGGGCTGATAAACCACTATCTGATTAATATGAAAAAACAAACACATTTTTTTCCATAACAAATCCAAACTAACTGTAAAGATCTGAATAGTGGTTGCCGTACCAAATCTAAAATCTGTGAAAAAGTGAGTGAAACATGACTTTGTGTAAATCTGAAAACAGAACCTTAAACCATCAATTTCATCTTGAATGAAAAATGATGAAAAGGTTGTGCTCGACAATTTCTTGCGCTGAAGCAAAAATCCTTGTAGAATCCTAACAGTTTGTGACTCTTGTGCCGTAAAACGTAACAAGGAGAAATCACTTTTTTAATTACTGTGCATTCTTGGTTTTTCGGTTTTCGTTTTCATTTGGAAGAGTTTGTGGATAAAAGACAGATGCCACATTCACTGACCTTCAGAGTTTGAAAACAGCTCTCGGTGCCAGAAACAGAACAAACAACAAGCCTTTGATTTAATTTCACCTTAGAAGACTCTAAACTTTAAGTTAAGAAGAAAAAGCTAAGATTTATTACACAATCAGTGATGGACAATGAAAGCTTGTTAAATTTAAAAGACTAATGATTTTTGACTGGAATTTTAAATAATATTACAGTTGGCAACAGAATCAAAAGCACTTTTCTGACAGAAACATACCTGGAGTTGTATTTATCTTCATTTACGCTTGTTTCATTTATTCTGTTTACAAGGTAGCCTTCCTCTGAATCTCAAAAAAGACTGTTGCTGTTTTTAAATCCTTAAATCACGTTCATTAAAACAGCAAGTTAGCTTTGATTTATGTTTTGATTAGATTTATTTTTTATCTTTTTTTTTTTAAATTTATTTTATTTTGGTAAATCCCTCTGCTGCCACTAGATGGAGTACTAACACAAATCCTGATGAGGGAACGCCTGACTGAGAGGTTTTCAGGAAATGCATACTTTTAAGGCGAGACACTAAAGGTGAACAGGAAAAAATCTTACATGTAGTTTACTCACATAAATGTAAAAAAATGTATTGTTTTTCTTCATGTAATATTTCATGTAGAAATAAAGCAAAATTGCACATATTTGGGAAGTTTCAATGTAAAATTCTAACATAAAATTGACGAAACCAGGTTTAAATTTTTGTTCATTTTGTGCATATATTAGTTAGAAAAAAATATAAACAGAGGGCATTTGATTTCTTAATTTTTTCTTAGTTTTTCTTTAGTTTTGAGTAAACTTGAATACCTCTCTGGCTTTTAGGGTAGTGGGGCTTTAAGCATTCACCGGAAACCAAAACTTTATTTAAGTGAGAGACTGACACTGTGCAAAACTACCACTATATTTTCAAAAGTTACTCAACTAAATGTGACTCTTACCCACCTCATTTTTATTGGGTTATTATCTGCAAGTGGCTAAAATAGATTAGGAATTGGGGGAATTTTCCACAGTTTCTTGTATTTACTTAAAGTCTTTCAAGTTTGACACCAGTGACAAGGCCTAATTTCCTACTTCTGTCTGTCAAAAGCCTTCAGATTTGTTCAATCCAAGTATTTTTCAACATTTCTGTGAACAAACGTGACAGCTGTTTTGTGTTTATCGTGAGCTGAATGAAGTGATTTTACTGAATGGTGAATTAACCTCGAGTCAAAGTCCTCAAACCACTTTCAATTTCTACCAAAAGCTACTAATTAAACCCACAAAACGTCTCTGCAGCTTTCAAAAACAGTTGGAGTGGTTGGTTAAATGTGTCCAGATTTTAAAAAGCAAAATTATTGGTAAAAGTGTGTAATTTGTGAGGGAGAATGAATGCTAATTGGGAAGAAAAAACGTTTGATTTAAGTTGTGATGAGGAGCGTGTGATGGATGGAGCTGAAATGTGAGAATGATGGAGGAGAGAGTGTATTTATCTGAATAAATGTAGAGGCAATAGACCATTTCAGCGTGTATTCCATTAGCCGCTACCATTCCGCGAGTTGGCGCTAATGTATTTTCTATAGCAGTGCTTCAAATGGCCCTGGACTGATTCATTTAGGAGCGCCTCGAGCAGCTGACGTCGCCCAAACATAACTGATGGTTTTTCATAAATCAAATCTAAATCGTGCTTGAATTGAACTTTTTCTTCATGCGCTCGACCTCAGTGATTCACAAAAAGACATTTGGTAATTGTGCGTTTGAGTCGCTGGATAAACTTAGAGTCAACGAGTCACAATGCCCTGTTGTTGTCAGCTTTCTCTACATTTTTTTTCCACTTCTCTGCATCTACACTATGTCTTAACTTCTCTTTATGAAATACTTTGGGTTTGGATAATATTAGACGCATTATTCACAAGAAATATACTATTGATGGATTGGATTATTTAGACTTTGTAAATTATGTAATATTTTCCTAAACACAAAGTTATATACTAAACCACAGAAAGCACATTTCTCAAAATGGAGTTGGTAGAAGAAAAATGTATATTAACCCATCCCTGTTTCTTTACAAACAGTTCCATATTTGAAAAAACACATTTCCTTTCAAAATATAAGTTAATCTTTCCATCGGAAACAGTTGAAAAATGTTATTGAGCCAATCATGAATTTGTGATTCAGTGTCATCCAACCAATGCTGTACAATTGTTAATCTTGCACAGTATTCATCTTATTCCAGAAGTTTCCGTACGCGCCGCCGTCTTGTTTCTGTTATTAGTTACATGGAGCAGACGAGCTCAACAGAAAATAAGTTCTACTCGACTAAAAAGACGTTTTCAGGAAATCGTTGCGTTGTGACTTGTTGTTGCTCGTGTTCATTAAACATTTTACACAAATCAATCTACTTTATGTAACATTTTAGCGGCGAGACTTTTCCCTCGTTCATCATTAGCTTTAACGGAGTTCTCGTCAAACGGAAGTGCGTTTACAACAAAACTGCAAAAAACGGCAAAAGTGGGCGGGGCAGAATAAGGTCAATAGCAATAATGATAATAATTTTGTGTGATAATAATAATTTTGGATCTCTAGTTGGTACCCCCAAGATGCATTGGACAGGGCTTTACAGATTGATTTACAATTTTAGAAATCGTATCACATTTCTAGTCCTTATTTTTTAATTTAACCTCTTCGATAAATGATGATGAACAGAGCCTGTCTTACGCGTAGGACGACACTGATGTCGTCGCAGCGCGGTAAAACCACCGTGTTGCTCCTGCCATCGTTCTTTATTCTCAAAGTTCAAGAACGGAACGCTGCTTCTCGTGTAATTACATGACAAACAAGAAGGAAACAGTAGTGCGCCCCCCAATGTCCAAATCATGTATTCTAAATGAACATAATCATGTACATGTTGACATTGCTTTTAAACAAAACAAATGAATTATTATGAATTGCACCAATCTTTTCAGACTGTAAAAGTTATGCAATTACCTTAAATAATGTATGTCAATGGTGCTGCTGCTCATGTAAAAGTGAAATAAAAACAACATGGTCAAACAAGCAAAACTAAGCAGGATTTTCCATCGAACCTGTCAGACGCACCTAAATATTAAAGGGCCTATGACAGGTTGAGCTGCTCATTTCACTAAAATGTAGTTTAGATAAATATATTCCACATTTTAAAAAAATCTTCATCTTAAAAAAATTGCTAAACCGGGATAAAATTTGTAGTTTGTATTTTTACTTCCTGGTTGTAAATGATGACATCACACTAGGAAATTACCATAGCAACTGCACTGTAAACTGGGCAAAACTCATCTAACTTTGCACAATTTAAAAAGTTTACAAATAAAAATAGATATGAACACCTTTTTTATTAAATTCATTTGTTAAATTACTTATTAAAGTAGTTTATTTTGTGTAAATTATGCATAACCTTTAACCCTAGTGTGATGTCGTCTATTTGTTTACTTCCTGTAACTTTCTACAGATTTTTCCACTTTTCTCCACAACCGGCTACTTGACTGGTGTAAAACTATCATTTTCATTTATAACAAGTATTAATACACCAAATAAAGACAAAATTGGAAAATCATGAAAACCTGTCATACGCACTTTAACAGACAAACCGTACAGTCAAATAAATAGCACATTGTGGTATTTTTGAAATGATATAGACAATAAAAAGAAGCCAAAAAACTTCCAGTGAAAACTCAGAAGGAAAACAACTTACCAAAACTTTGCACAGACAGAGGACGTAAAGTTCAGTGTGTTGTACTTTTGCATATTCATAGTCTCCATTGTTTTGTTGACCTCGGGTATATTTTACAACTCTTGCAGCGCATGGAATTGCTTTTCTTGTAAACTGCACAGTACATTTGAGCATTCCATCTGCTCTGAGCATTTTGCACTTGACCTGAGCTTCTGCGCCCACAAAGAGACGTTAACGCAGATGAATAAATGTGTTTTAAAGAGTGAATTAATTGGATTTTATGGTTTCTGTCTCGCTTTTCGTCATTTAAATATGTAAAGCAGAGGTTTGAAGGTGAAGTAAAAGCCTCAGTTTGCATTAAAGTCCACCCACTGAATGAACCAATGGCCAGTGTCTTTGTTTTCCTCTTCTTGTTACTTTCAGCGTATTTATGATGATAAAAGTTCAATTTGAGACATAAACTAAAGATTGATCTGTCTTCTGGTTGGTCTTTGACTGCTTAAAGCCAAAAAATTAACAAATCCATGAGCTTTTGATTTGATTGATGTTTATTTACATTTAAATCCTTGAAAAAACATGCGTCCCACTGTGAAAAGGCTTGCCACTCCATAGACTGGACTCGTGACTCGCTGTGACGTGATTCTACTGCCATCTTGAGGACAGAAGAAACAAGTCTTAAAAAAAAAAAAAGTTTTTGGATTGTGATGATGGCTCAAACATGTGAAGTCAGTTTTCCTTCTAGACCCTTTTAAAATACTGTCATAAAAATTCTGGAGACGACTGGAAGCAAAATGTGAAGAGATGATTAGCTCACATTAAATCTAAATTCTGATGGTTTTAAATATTTGTGTTGGGGGGCAATACGTTTGAATTCCCAGGGTAGAAATGTCAGTTATTAGGCCCGAGAGCCCTACAGGGCGTAGGGCCTATTGCTCATGGCGATGCCGAGGCATCGTTGCAACTATCTCGCCAAACTTTCGCGCGCATAGCGAAGTTTGCAACCTAATCGGTTCTATGGTCGGGACAGTGAAATAGCCCATGCGAAGGCATGGGACCTGCTATATTTACTCCTGCTATGCGAAAGAACCCTTTCAACTGTCTTGGCTTGAACTTTGGCGCGCAGCGAGTTCCCCCTCAACGCCCCAAACATTGACAGTGAACTGTCCCACACCCCTGGCATCAAGCCCACTCAGTAACCATACTTGTTCCTGCTAAAATACATGAAACCAATGGGGAGCCCATGGGTAGGCCCGACTTGGAGGTGAATGGCGGCGTAAGCGCTCGTAAATCAATTTGACCCCATGACGGCGTGCGCCAAAGGGTCGGAGCTTTCAAAAAACGTATAATATGTCGTTCTCAGTAAAACGGATATATTGTTTTTGCTAAAAAATTTATTATTTTATTATTATTATTTTTATTTTTATTCTTCCGTGTTCTGCTCTTTGAGCTCTAATTTGACCCCTGAACATGCTCAAAAACTCACCAAACTTTGCCCAAAATTCAGAATCGTGAAAAATTTTGTTTTTTATAGGTGTCATGTTTGGGGAAAAAATAATGGCGCGACAGCGCCACCTACAAGAGTCAAAATACATTGCCTATGGGAGGCGTCCGGCGTCAACTTTGTCGTACAGCCACCAAATTCGGAACACGCATTCCTCTCCTGAGGACAAAAAAAAAATATTATTATGGCCACGCCCCCTGACTCACTGTATGGCCGCCATATTGGATTTAAAGTTCCGAAACGCTGAGTCAGCGTTTTCGCTCACGTCGAACGAGCGAACTCCTCTAGAGGCGTTTCGCCCACCGCGCTCAAAATCGCTGCACATGCTCTAGAACAAGTGGGGCATCTAAAGTTATCAATTCGTTCAAATAACTTTGCGGTTTTTGTCTTGGCGCAGCTAAATTTGACCGGCGATTTTGTGATTCTCAATTTTTTCCAAAATGCTCCCGTTTTGGCAAAAACGAGTCGATTATACCCAAATTTTAATAGGTTGTTTAACTTTCTTGCCTGGACCTACTTTAGGTGGAACTTTTTCATTTGGCGCGATAGCGCCCCCTACAGAGTGAAAAAACTTTTTGTATGGGGAGCAAAAAATTTAGTTTTTAGAATTTTCAAATTTTGCACAAAATTCCATTTTGGCCTACCGATCAAAAAGCCAATCAGACCCATGTCTTCGTATTTTGTACTGGCAAAGCCGTACCAATGACCCGAAAACATCCCATGTTATTCCTATGGAAAATCGAAAATTGTCTCAAATCTGGATATTTTTGACTACACATTTTAACGAACTCCTCCTCGGGCGCAAGCCCGTCAACCTGAAATTTGGTGGACATCTTCCTGAGGTGGGGCACCAAAAGTTATCCAAATTATCAGGATAGGTATTCTACGATCTCCGTCTTGTGGCGAAGCACACATTTCATAAACATTTTAGAAAGACAGAAAAAACCCATGTTATTCCTATGGGAAAATCACAAAATCTCTCAAATTTAACTTTGTACTTTAACTTGAACTGCGTCTTGGGCGTAAGCCCGTCAACCTGAAACTTCGTGACAATCATCCTGAGGAGTGGGGCACCAATAGTTATCAAATTATTAAGATAGGTATTACGGTCTCTCTTGTGTGAAGCACTAATTTTGCCAACATTTTACAAAGACACAAAAACCCCATGTTATTCCTATGGGAAAATCTCAAAATGTCTCAAATTAAACTTTGTACTTTAACAAACTCCTCCTCGAGCGTAAGCCGTCAATCCCAAACTTGGTGACAATCATCCTGAGGAGTGGGGCACCAAAGTTATCCAAATTATCAAGATAGGTATTACGGTCTCTGTGGCAGCGAAGCCACCAGAATTTACCAACATTTTAAAAAGACAGAAAAACCCATGTTATTCCTATGGGAAAATCGCAAAATCTCTCAAATTTAACTTTATGCGTTAACACACTCCTCCTCGAGAGCAAGCCCGTCAACCTGAAATTTGGTGACCATCATCCTGAGGAGTGGGGCACCAATAGTTATCAAATTACTAGGATAAGTATTACGGTCTCTGTCTTGTGGCCCGAAGCTACCCAAACTTGAACAAATGACAGAAACATCCCATGTTATTCCTATGGGGAAAATCACTCAAATGAAACGTTGTACTTTTATGAACTCCTCCTCGGGCGTAAGCCGACAAATATAATTTGGTGAAAATCATCTTGAGGAGTGGGCCATCTAAAGTTATCAAATTGTCCGGGACTAGTGTCACGGTATCCATCTTGGAGCACAACAATTGGCAACATATTTCCTCATACATAACAACAGCAGTTTTGGGACACAGCTTTGTTCCACCACAAAGCCCCAGTAAAGGAAAAGGATGAGAGCGTCAGGCTGTTTGCAGCAGATTCTTGAGGCGGAGTATGGCCTTGACCCGAGGGCTGATTCGATGCCGCTTGTGGCTTTAATTTAGCTTTTCTATTACAAAATTGCCTCAAAATTGTATTTGAGATTTTAAAAAATGTATTTATGTCATAGTATCTAGTATATCTGTAGCTAAATGTAAAACTATTGTTAACTCAATATTTCTGTGAACATTTGTCAAGGAAAACCTGCAAGTCAGGATCGTTCCTTTGTCAAAAATGCATTTAGTTCATCATAATTTTCTAAGACATAATGTACTATCTCACAAGTGGCTGGCAACATTAATGGCAAACCAGGTGACATTGTTGTGGTGGATAAACGGCGAACGTGGCAAGACCAAAGGAACTCGAGAAACTGAGCTGAGCCAAAGTGGTGCCTGTGGAGATCAGAGCACTGGGGGAGTGACCCTCAAACTGGAGGAGGAACAGCCAAGACACTGCAGAGCCCTGGCTCCGTGACCTCTGCGAGCTCAAGAGCTGGATGAGAAGGGAACTTTAAAAACCTATCTATTTATTAAATAAATATATTAATTTCCCAAAAAAATAAATCTAATTGATATTTTTTCAAATCAAATCAAATCAATTTATTTTTATAATGCCCAAAATCACAACAACAGTTGCCTCGATGGGCCACAGGTAAAAGCAGTTCAGATAACTGTCCCAGAATGCCCCTGTCCTTTGACCCTCCTTCGCGGCGAGGAAAAACTACAAAAAACCCCAATGGGTATTTTTTGCCACTGGACCATTTGCACTCTCCATAGCAACAGCAGTTTGAGTTCATGGGGGCGGGGCTTAGGCAGCAGAACTTCTGAAGTATGAAATGCCCATAAGATGTTTGTTCTTGTTCGTTTGCCAGAACAAACTTCTTGCTTCTTATGAAGTTTGAATTGGCCTTAAGTGCATAAAGTAGTACCGAATATTCTTAATGTTAGTAAATTTGAATTGTAAGTGCATATTTTTTATTTATTTATAGTTTTTAGGCTGTTTCTTGTACTTTGTCATTGGAACGTTGACATTACTCATTGTGGGATATTGGAAGCCTTGTTCTTGACGCAACATTAAAAGTAAAATAAAGACAAAGAGAGTAAATGGGATCACATTAGAACTTTATTCTGTTCCATGTGCTGGTCGTGGCTCTGATGTTGCGGCTCACTCTCCAGGTCTGGTCCAGGTTTAGTTGGAGGCCAGAGTCTGGTCCACCCAGCTCCTGAGCTCGGTGACGCGGGCGTAGACGGCGGGCGTGGAGGTGGAGCACCTGCTGCTGCCCCAGGACACGATACCGACCAGGGTCCAGGCGTTGTCCTTCTCACAGACCAGAGGGCCACCAGAGTCGCCCTGAGGAAACACACGAGCGAGGTTAGAAGTGCTGCTGCTCCACGAGTTCAGAAGTTAAAGTGTCCTTGTAGTAAATGCAATATTAGCTTTTTTTAACTGTTCAGTTTGTTTGTACATGTTTGTATCTTATTGTTGTAAGGTGAGCTTGAGTGTCCAGAAAGGCACACGAAAAATAAAATGTATTATTATTCAGTTATTTTAGGAGTTCATTTCTGCTGTGCATTGAGACTTTGTAAGATTAAAGCCAAGTGAAGGTTGAAATATAGGAATTTAAGGATTATAGTGTATTATTGATGAAATTCTGAAATTGTTTATTCTTTTTTGACATTTTGATTTAACAATGCCACACTCTTTTGTTATAAAAATGTCTTTTCGTAAGCCTTTTAAAGTCTGTATTGTCCAAATAACAATAGCAATTATCAAAATACGAGTCACAATTGTTGCAGCTCTGGTTAAAGAAACTACTATTGTTTCTGGTGAGAATGATATTGTGTAAAGAATTATTATATTGTGTATTTTATTGTTGTGGTATTGAATATAACGTATCAAAGCTTTTCCTCAGTATCATTAGTAATTTAGTTTGAAGTAATAACTTGTTTGTTGTTGGCCTCTGAATGAAGAGGTTTTTTCTCCCATTCAAAAGATGCAATATTTTGTTTTAAAGTCTATATGACAGGTTCTCAAAATGTTCTAATTATTACTTTGGTGGGAGGGCACCTGTGGCAATTATTTATTTTAGTTTTACATTTGTGAAGTTGCAGTTTGTGAAGAAATTTGTAAAAAAATAAGAGTTTAAAATGACAGTGAGTAGAGCTTAGTTCTAAAACAGAATCCCTCTGTGATGTCATCAAAAAGCGACGTACCATTGAAAATACAGGGGCAATTTACACACAACTGAATTTTTTTACTGTTTAAATGCTTAGACAACTAGATAAAAGGGATTATTATTTGTCAAATCATAAATATTGTGTGTTTTATACAAATGGCCCTTGTTTACAAAATGGTTGCTAGGTAACAGTTGCAGAATGTCCAACCAGGAAGTAACATTTTAAATCTTACAAAAACTGGGGACAAACAGTCAAAATGCTCAGTAAAATCTTAAATACAATCCTGTTGACTACATTTTAGTGGATCATCGAACCCGCCATATAGACTTCACATCTAAAAAGCGCTCTGTTCCCTCACCATGCAGGAGGTGGCGCCGGCTCCTCCAGCGCAGATCATCACGTCGGAGATGTTGCTGCCCCAGTGTTTCTTGCACTGGTCGTTGGAGAGCAGGGGCAGAGCGGCCTGCTGCAGGAGGTTGGGGGTGCTGGGAGCTGCAACATGCAATACACACTGGTCACATTCACGCAAAACTCATCCTGGGGCTGCTGTTCGCTTGGGTGCAGTGAAATCACAAATGTTTAGTCTTGGTTTAGTTTGCTTTAGTCTTCTATCATGTAGTTTGTATAGATTAGTCCTGGGTTAGTACTCATTTAGTCCTGGTTCACCTGCTTTAGTACTGGCAATTCCTAGATTTAAGCTGGTTATAGTTCTGGTTTAGTCGTGGTTTACTCGTACATTAGCCATGGTATATAGACCTGCTTTATTCCTGTTTTTGGCTAGTTTTATTGCGAGTATGCTTTGGTCTTGGTTCAGTCCTGATTGAATCCTGATTCATAGTCTTGGTCCTGTTTTAGTTCTGTCTTAGTCCTACATTAGGCATGTTTTAGTCTTGCTTTCCTCTTGCTTTAGCCTTCTTTTACGCTTGTTTTAGCCCTGTTGTAGTTCTGTTTTAATCCTGTATTAGTCTTGTTTTACCCCAGCCTTTCTCCTGCTTTTCCCCCGTTTTTCCCCATTTTTAGTCCTGTTTTAGTCTTGTTTTACACTTGCTTTTGTTTAGTTTTACTCCTGCTTTAGTCCTGTTTTCCCCGTTTTAGTCCTGTTTTAGTCTTGTTTTACCCCAGTTTTTCTCCCGCTTTTGCCCTGTTTTAGCAGTTTTACACTTGCTTTAGTCTAGTTTTACGCCAGCTTTAGCCCTGTTTTCCCAGTTTTACTCCTGCTTTAGTCCTGTTTTAGCCCTGTTTTATCCCTGCTCTTCCTCTGTTTTAGACTTATTTTACACTTGCTTTAATCTAGTCTTACTCCTGTTTTAGCCCTTGTTTTAGCCCTTGTTGTACCATGGATGTATTAAATGAACTGGATAAGGTACGCCCCCTCTGTCTGTGGTCCCAGATTGATTTGTGGCCGTGCGAGGTACTGCAGCCTCTTGGAACCAGCCTTTTTCTAAAATTGCACATTATAATTGCAGACAGTACTGAATTATTATCGGTATTTAAATAAAATAGAAGGAAATGTTCTTTTCTACCGTTTCTAAAATCACCGAAATTACCGTTTTTATATTAAGTGACGTCACCGCAAACATGTGCGAGTCACGTGAAAGATCACGACGGACTATATAAACAGAAGCACGTGGAAAAGGCTCGACTAGCGATACCTGTAACTTGTATTTTATTTCATTTCAGACGCTTTCAGGTGTGCTCTAACATGACGAACACAATTACAATCACACAAGCTAACGTTAACACAAAAACTTGCAAGCTGCGTGGTCGTTCACGTCGCTCAAAGCATCATGGGGGAAAGCAAAGATGTCAGCCTTCGTATCAGGAAGTAAATGCGGAAGTAAGAAACTTTTTTGGGGTCATGCGCCAATGAGCACTCTCCATAGGGAAAAACAGGACGGCCATCTTTGATTCATCTTCCAGGTTTTATTATAGTTCTATGTGTTGTACCCCTGTTTTAGCCCTTGTTGTACCCCTGTTTTAGTCTTGTTTTACACTTGCGTTAGCCCTGTTTTACTCCTGCTTTAGCCCAGTTTTAGGCCTGTTTTCCCCCTGTTTTAGACTTATTTTACACTTTCTTTAATCTAGTCTTACTCCTGTTTTAGCCCTTGTTGTAGCCCTGTTTTAGACTTTTTTTTTAACACATGCTTTAATCTAGTCTTACTCCTGTTTTAGCCCTTGTTTTAGTCCTTGTTGTACCTCTGTTTTAGCCCTGCTCTACCCCTGTTTCCCCCCTGCTTTAGTCTTATTTTACACTTGCTTTAGCCCTGTTTTACTCCTGCTTTAGCCCTGTTTTAGCCCTTGTTGTAGCCCTGTTTTAGCCCTTGTTGTAGCCCTGTTTTAGCCCTTGTTGTACCCCTGTTTTAGCCCTTGTTGTAGCCCTGTTTTAGCCCTTGTTGTACCCCTGATTTAGCCCTTGTTGTAGCCCTGATTTAGCCCTTGTTGTAGCCCTGTTTTAGCCCTTGTTGTAGCCCTGTTTTAGCCCTTGTTGTAGCCCTGTTTTAGCCCTTGTTGTAGCCCTGTTTTAGCCCTTGTTGTAGCCCTGTTTTAGCCCTTGTTGTAGCCCTGTTTTAGCCCTTGTTGTACCCCTGTTTTAGCCCTTGTTGTACCCCTGTTTTAGCCCTTGTTGTACCCCTGTTTTAGCCCTTCTTGTAGCCCTGTTTTAGCCCTTGTTGTGGCCCTGTTTTAGCCCTTGTTGTGGCCCTGTTTTACTCCTGCTTTAGCCCTGTTTTAGCCCTTGTTGTAGCCCTGTTTTAGCCCTTGTTGTAGCCCTGTTTTAGCCCTTGTTGTACCCCTGTTTTAGCCCTTGTTGTAGCCCTGTTTTAGCCCTTGTTGTAGCCCTGTTTTAGCCCTTGTTGTAGCCCTGTTTTAGCCCTTGTTGTAGCCCTGTTTTAGCCCTTGTTGTAGCCCTGTTTTAGCCCTTGTTGTAGCCCTGTTTTAGCCCTTGTTGTAGCCCTGTTTTAGCCCTTGTTGTAGCCCTGTTTTAGCCCTTGTTGTAGCCCTGTTTTAGCCCTTGTTTTAGCCCTTGTTTTAGCCCTTCTTGTAGCCCTGTTTTAGCCCTTGTTTTAGCCCTTGTTTTAGCCATTGTTGTAGCCGTGTTTTAGCCCTTGTTGTAGCCCTGTTTTAGCCCTTGTTGTGGCCCTGTTTTAGCCCTTGTTGTGGCCCTGTTTTACTCCTGCTTTAGCCCTGTTTTAGCCCTTGTTGTAGCCCTGTTTTAGCCCTTGTTGTAGCCCTGTTTTAGCCCTTGTTGTGGCCCTGTTTTAGCCCTTGTTGTGGCCCTGTTTTAGCCCTTGTTGTAGCCCTGTTTTAGCCCTTGTTGTGGCCCTGTTTTAGCCCTTGTTGTGGCCCTGTTTTACTCCTGCTTTAGCCCTGTTTTAGCCCTTGTTGTAGCCCTGTTTTAGCCCTTGTTGTAGCCCTGTTTTAGCCCTTGTTGTGGCCCTGTTTTACTCCTGCTTTAGCCCTGTTTTAGCCCTTGTTGTAGCCCTGTTTTAGCCCTTGTTGTAGCCCTGTTTTAGCCCTTGTTGTAGCCCTGTTTTAGCCCTTGTTGTAGCCCTGTTTTAGCCCTTGTTGTAGCCCTGTTTTAGCCCTTGTTGTAGCCCTGTTTTAGCCCTTGTTGTAGCCCTTGTTGTAGCCCTGTTTTAGCCCTTGTTGTGGCCCTGTTTTAGCCCTTGTTGTAGCCCTGTTTTAGCCCTTGTTGTGGCCCTGTTTTACTCCTGCTTTAGCCCTGTTTTAGCCCTTGTTGTAGCCCTGTTTTAGCCCTTGTTGTAGCCCTGTTTTAGCCCTTGTTGTGGCCCTGTTTTAGCCCTTGTTGTGGCCCTGTTTTAGCCCTTGTTGTGGCCCTGTTTTACTCCTGCTTTAGCCCTGTTTTAGCCCTTGTTGTAGCCCTGTTTTAGCCCTTGTTGTAGCCCTGTTTTAGCCCTTGTTGTGGCCCTGGTTTACTCCTGCTTTAGCCCTGTTTTAGCCCTTGTTGTAGCCCTGTTTTAGCCCTTGTTGTAGCCCTGTTTTAGCCCTTGTTGTAGCCCTGTTTTAGCCCTGTTTTAGCCCTTGTTGTAGCCCTGTTTTAGCCCTTGTTGTAGCCCTGTTTTAGCCCTTGTTGTAGCCCTGTTTTAGCCCTTGTTGTAGCCCTGTTTTAGCCCTTGTTGTAGCCCTGTTTTAGCCCTTGTTGTGGCCCTGTTTTAGCCCTTGTTGTAGCCCTGTTTTAGCCCTTGTTGTAGCCCTGTTTTAGCCCTTGTTGTAGCCCTTGTTGTAGCCCTTGTTGTAGCCCTGTTTTAGCCCTTGTTGTAGCCCTGTTTTAGCCCTTGTTGTAGCCCTGTTTTAGCCCTTGTTGTAGCCCTGTTTTAGCCCTTGTTGTAGCCCTGTTTTAGACCTTGTTGTAGCCCTGTTTAGCCCTGTTTTAGCCCTTGTTGTAGCCCTGTTTTAGCCCTTGTTGTAGCCCTTGTTGTAGCCCTGTTTTAGCCCTTGTTGTGGCCCTGTTTTAGCCCTTGTTGTGGCCCTGTTTTACTCCTGCTTTAGCCCTGTTTTAGCCCTTGTTGTAGCCCTGTTTTAGTTTACTCCTGCTTTAGCCCTGTTTTAGCCCTTGTTGTAGCCCTGTTTTAGCCCTTGTTGTAGCCCTGTTTTAGCCCTTGTTGTAGCCCTGTTTTAGCCCTTGTTGTAGCCCTGTTTTAGCCCTTGTTGTAGCCCTGTTTTAGCCCTTGTTGTGGCCCTGTTTTAGCCCTTGTTGTAGCCCTGTTTTAGCCCTTGTTGTAGCCCTGTTTTAGCCCTTGTTGTAGCCCTTGTTGTAGCCCTTGTTGTAGCCCTGTTTTAGCCCTTGTTGTAGCCCTGTTTTAGCCCTTGTTGTAGCCCTGTTTTAGCCCTTGTTGTAGCCCTGTTTTAGCCCTTGTTGTAGCCCTGTTTTAGCCCTTGTTGTAGCCCTGTTTTAGCCCTTGTTGTAGCCCTGTTTTAGCCCTTGTTGTAGCCCTTGTTGTAGCCCTGTTTTAGCCCTTGTTGTGGCCCTGTTTTAGCCCTTGTTGTGGCCCTGTTTTACTCCTGCTTTAGCCCTGTTTTAGCCCTTGTTGTAGCCCTGTTTTAGCCCTTGTTGTAGCCCTGTTTTAGCCCTGTTTTAGCCCTTGTTGTAGCCCTGTTTTAGCCCTTGTTGTAGCCCTGTTTTAGCCCTTGTTGTAGCCCTGTTTTAGCCCTTGTTGTAGCCCTTGTTGTGGCCCTGTTTTAGCCCTTGTTGTGGCCCTGTTTTAGCCCTTGTTGTAGCCCTGTTTTAGCCCTTGTTGTGGCCCTGTTTTAGCCCTTGTTGTAGCCCTGTTTTAGCCCTTGTTGTAGCCCTGTTTTAGCCCTTGTTGTAGCCCTGATTTAGCCCTTGTTGTAGCCCTTGTTGTAGCCCTGTTTTAGCCCTTGTTGTAGCCCTGTTTTAGCCCTTGTTGTAGCCCTGTTTTAGCCCTTGTTGTAGCCCTGATTTAGCCCTTGTTGTAGCCCTTGTTGTAGCCCTGTTTTAGCCCTTGTTGTAGCCCTGTTTTAGCCCTTGTTGTAGCCCTGTTTTATCCCCGTTTCCCCCCGCTCCCAGCCCCTGTCTAATTGCGCCTCTCACCGTTGTAGCGGGTCAGGCCCCAGCCGGAGGTCACGCAGGTCATGCCGGGGCTGAACACGTCGCTGGACTCGGCGAGGCACACGGGGGACACGTTGGTGTTGAGGCGAGCGGGCGTGGACAGCTTGATCAGGGAGATGTCGTTGTTGATGGTGCTGGGGTTCCAGTTGGGGTGAGTGAACACCTTCGGGACACGCGGGACATCGGTTAGATTGAGTCAAACGTCGAGAATGTTTAATTGTTAATTGAGATGAGTCAGGTCACTGTAATTTTAAGAACTGACAAATAATTAACAATAGTGACAATTTTGAAGTCATTCCCAACTAAATCTGCACTAAAAACAATGAATGTAGTGTTTATTTATGTCACTTAATTGTATTTGATCATTTAGAAAGTTTGATTTAATACAATTATAGATTAGTCCTGGGTTAGTCCTTTTTTAGTCCTGGAATAGTCTTGCTTTAGTCCAGATATAGTTTGATTTTAGTCCTGGGATAATCTTGGTTTAATCCTGTTTAAGTATTTGTTTAGTCCTACTTTAGTACTAGTATAGTCTTGGTTTGGTACTGGTTTAGTCTTGGTTTGGTCCTGGTTTAGTCTTGGTTTGGTCCTGGTTTAGTCTTGGTTTGGTCCTGGTATAGTCTTGGTTTAGTCCCGGTATAGTCTTGGTTTAGTCCCGGTATAGTCTTGGTATAGTCCCAGTATAGTCTTGGTATCTTGTGTATCTTGGTTTAATCCTGTTTGGTCCTGCTTTAGTCCTCATATACAGTCCTGATTTAGTCCTTGTTAAATCTAAACAATGAGGCAAAATTTAATTTTTAGTTTAGTTTTCAGTCAGATCTAGATTACTCAAAACCTAATCCCAAATATGTGCAATTTTGGCCATTTTTACACATAAAATGCCTTATTTCTACATGAAACATTACATGATTTCGTTTGTGTGAGTAAACTACAGGAGAAATGTACAAATGATATCTTTAAATTTAAGATTTTTTCCTGTTCACTTGCAGTGTCTCACGTTAAATCCAAAACACAAAATTAACACATTTCCTGTCTTTTTGTGTAATTATTTCCTTGTCTGAGTCATAAAACTTCTTCTCTCTGCACATGCCGTGATAAAAATGTTCAAATACAAAATTAGTTCACAATTATTTCAGTTAGTTGTGATTATAGATTAACTTTCATACTTTCAAATCTAAAATTAAGTGTTTTTTCAATTTATCTGTCTGTTTATGTCATTTTAACTTAACTTTACAATCCAGAAAGTTTGAGTTAATACACATCTAGAAGGAATAGTGAATATGTGAATCAAAGAAAATTAAGACTTTTGCTGTTTTTTGGTGTCAGTAATCAAGAATTTTGGTAAAAAGGTGGCGTGTTTGGAGCGGTTCTTACTTTAGCGGGCTTGATCTTCTGCACATCCTCGTTGGAGCCCAAGCCCTTGTCGTGCTCTCCGACAATCACCACGTGGTAAGTTCTGACGGACACAAACACACGTCAATAACACACTTTAAAAACTCATTACTGTAGCCACATCTGCCCTGGGACAGATTGACACAGACAATGAGGAAGAGGAGCAGTGCTAAAGTCTTTGTTATTGTCTGTGGGGATTTCAGTGTAAATGTCAAGCAGGAAATGGTTAGTTTTTAGTTCGTTGGGACAAATTTAAATGTAAGACCAACGTGTCATGTTTGTTGTTGTGTCCTCTTATGTATTTAGTTTTTTTTTTAATGGTTCTGTCTTAGTTTAGTCCTGGTTCGGTTCTTATTTAGTTCAGCTTTTATAACTTCTTCTATAACTTTGATTTCATCCTACATTTCTACAATTTAGTTTCTATAGATTTGTCGTGGGTTAGTTCCGTTTTAGTCCTGGTTCAGTTTTGATTCAGTACAACTTTGCCGAGTTCTATTTTGTTTTATTTCCAAATTTGGATATTTTCAATTTAATCATATATTTCAACAATTTAGTTTCAGTAGATTAGTTCTGGATTAGTCCTGATTTAGTCTTGGTTTAGACCTACTTTAGTCTTGGTATATAGCAGAGGGGGGCAAACTAAGGCCCGGGGGCCACATGCGGCCCTTTTGGCATTTTGATCCGGCCCGCAAAGCATTCAATAAAAAATTGTATGAGTTAGGTGTGGTGCATTTGTCATTTTATAGTTTCCTGAGCAGCTGCTTGTTCATTAAAAATCAGTTTTGAGAACAGCCACCACTAGAATAACACCAAACTTTGATGCATTGGATAAAAGGAGTGACCAACTGCACTGTTCCCACTAAATAAAGGTAATGATTTTTGCTATTCTGTAGTAATTTTTTGTGTATTTTAGGTATTAAGTCTATGTGTAGTAGTATGTGTGTAAAATGGTCCAGCCCCCAGGCAAGTGTAAAAATCCAATGTGGCCCTTGCGTCAAAATAATTGCCCACCCCTGGTATATAGTCTTGGTTTAGTCCTGTTTTAGTCCTGATTTAATCCTGGTTCAGTCCTGCTTTAGTCCTGGTATATAGTCTTGGTTTAGTCCTGTTTTAGTCCTGATTTAATCCTGGTTCAGTCCTGCTTTAGTCCTGGTATATAGTCTTGGTTTAGTCCTGTTTTAGTCCTGATTTAATCCTGGTTCAGTCCTGCTTTAGTCCTGGTATATAGTCTTGGTTTAGTCCTGTTTTAGTCCTGATTTAATCCTGGTTCAGTCCTGCTTTAGTCCTGGTATATAGTCTTGGTTTAGTCCTGGTTCAGTCCTGCTTTAGTCCTGGTATATAGTCTTGGTTTAGTCCTACTTTAGTCATGGTTAAGTCCTACTTTAGTCATGGTTCAGTCCTACGTTAGTCCTGGTATATAGTCTTGGTTCAGTCCTGATTTAGTCCTGGTTCAGTCCTACTTTAGTCCTGGTATATAGTCTTGGTTTAGTCCTGGTTCAGTCCTGCTTTAGTCCTGGTATATAGTCCTGGTTCAGTCCTACTTTAGTCCTGGTTCAGTCCTACTTTAGTCCTGGTATATAGTCTTGGTTCAGTCCTGATTTAGTCCTGGTTCAGTCCTACTTTAGTCCTGGTATTTAGTCTTGGTTTAGTCCTGATTTAGTCCTGGTATATAGTCTTGGTTTAGTCCTGATTTTGTCCTGGTATATAGTCCTGATTTAGTTCTGGTTCAGTCCTGCTTTAGTCCTGGTATATAGTCTTGGTTTAGTCCTGTTTTAGTCCTGGTTTAGTCCTGCTTTAGTCCTGGTATATAGTCCTGATTTAGTCCTGGTATTTAGTCTTTGTTTAGTCCTGGTATTTAGTCTTTGTTTAGTCCTGGTATTTAGTCTTGGTTTAGTCCTGATCTAGTCCTGGTTCAGTCCTGATCTAGTCCTGGTATTTAGTCTTGGTTTAGTCCTGGTATTTAGTCTTGGTTTAGTCCTGTTTTAGTCCTGATATACAGTCCTGGTTCAGTCCTAACTTTTTTTTTTTTGTACATATTCTGTGTTGTTAAGATAAATAAGTTTCAAATGTTGTCTGGTTGTTTTTTGACAGATTTGAACTCAAGAGAGAGCACCCTTCCCTCCTCTCTGGGCCGCTCCAGGATGAAAGGGGGCGGGACAAATGTGTGACGGACCTGACGTTGCAGTGGGCGGCGGTCACAACCCAGTTCTCGTTGATGAGGGATCCTCCGCAGAAGTGGAAGCCGGAGGATTGCTGCGAGACACAGAGGGACAGGTTGTGTTTCTGGTTGTCTTTAAAGTGCGTATGACGGGTTTTTATGATTTTCTAATTTTGACTTCATTCAGTGTATTAATACCTCGTGTAAATATAAATTGTAGTTTTACACCAATCAAGTCGCTATTTGTGGAGAAATGTTGAAAAATCTGTTGACAATTACAGGAAGTAAATAAATTGTCGACATCATGCTGGGGAGACAAAGGTTATGCATAATTTACACAAAATAAAATACTTTTTTGACCCTTTAAACTTTGATTTGACAAAATAAAGGTATTCACTTGTGTGTTTATTTGTCAAATTAACAAAATCTGTGACATTAGATGAGTTTTGGCCCAATGTACAGTGTGGTTGCTATGGTAATTTCTTGTGTGATGTCATACTTTACAACCGGGAGTAAAATTTAAAACCTAAAAAACACCTAAACTGGGGTTGAATTTGTAAAGATTTTAGTAGAAATTTGAATATATTTATCTTAACTGCATTTTAGTTCAATGTGTATTTCAACCTGTCATAGGCCCTTTAAAGTGCGTATGACAGGTTTTTAGGATTTTACTTTATTCAGTGTATTAATACCTCTTGTAAATATAAATATTAGTTTTACACCAATCAGGTCGCTATTTGTGGAGAAAAGTTGAAAAATCTGTTGACAATTACAGGAAGTAAATAAATTGATGACATCACACCGGGGAGACAAAGGTTATGCATAATTTACACAAAAGAAACAACTTTTTTCACCCTTTAAACATTGATTCAACAAAATAAAGGCATTCATGTGTGTTTTTCTTTTCAAATTAACAAAATCCGTGACATTAGATGAGTTTTGGCCAGTGTACCAAGTGGTTGCTATGGTAATTTCCTAGTGTGATGTCATACTTTGCAACCAGGAAGTAAAATTAAAAACCTAAAAGAATCGCTAAACTGTGGTAAAAGGTGTAAAGATTTTAGTAGAAATTGAAATATATTTGTCTTAAGTGTGTTAAATGTGATGGCTTGTCCTCTGAATTTTTGAATGTCCACAAGGGGGTGCCACAGGGTTCAATATTAGGACCCCTTCTTTTCATTTTGTATATTAATGAACTAGGACAAAATCTCCCAGATGCTAATATTCATCTTTATGCTGACGACACAATTATCTATTGCTTTGGACCTACTCCAGCAAAAGCAGTTGAATCTTTGCAGAAAGCTTTTGATAATGTGCAGCTCACACTTCTGCAGCTGAAACTTGTTCTAAACGCTGAAAAGACTAAATTCATGTTCTTTTCTAATACCAAAAAGGTGCAAGTAGATCTCCCTAAGATCCTCACTCTTCACGGAGACGCTATAGAGCAAGTACATGAGTACAAGTATCTTGGGGTCTTAGTTGATGATTTTTTGACATTCCAGCCCCACATCAAAAATGTTGTGAAGAAACTAAAACTGAAATTGGGTTTTCTTTTTAGAAATAAGCGTTGTTTCTCTTTTGAGGTAAAAAAACGGCTTGTGACAGCAACATTTTTATCTGTTTTAGACTACGGGGACCTTTTGTACATGAACGCCTCAGCTCAATGTCTTTACAGTTTGGACACTGTGTATCATGCTGCTCTGAGGTTTATCACCAACTGTAGAGCGTTAACCCATCACTGTGAACTGTACTCTCGTGTTGGTTGGTCATCCTTGTCCACAAGGAGGCGGGGACATTGGTACACTTTTTATTTATAAGGCCATGCTTGGTCTGCTTCCCTCCTACATCGGTGATTTACTAACGAGGAGAAGTGTTGATTCTTATTCTTTGCGTTCAAATGAACAACTGTTGCTCTGTGTTCCACATGTCCGCACAGAACTGGGAAAAAGATCTTTTTCTCACGCTGCTCCCACTTCATGGAACACACTGCAAAAAAGCTGGAAGCTCCTGAACTTATCTCTTTAAATGATTTTAAAGCCAGACTGAGAGCACTTGAGGTCGACTCGTTTAATTGTAACTGTTTTTTAATTGTATGTAATTTTATTTGTTGTCTATGTCTGTAACTTTTTGCTGCCTCTTGGCCAGGACTCCCTTGTAAAAGAGGTTTTTAATCTCAATGGGACTTTCCTGGTTAAATAAAGGTTAAATAAAAATAAAAAGTGCATTTTAGTTCAATGTGTATTTGAACCTGTCATGGGCCCTTTAAGGCGGGGTGTGTTTGACAGAAGGGCCTCACCTGGAGGGACACCTGCCAGGGCCAGGAGTGGGGCACGGCCTCCTCTCCGTTCACGATGCGGGCGTAGCCGGACACCTGAGGGGGGATGGCGGGAGTGCCGCAGCCTGAGACACAAACACCAGGGTTAAGCACTGCACTCACAGCAGGAGGGTTCTACTGTTCAAGCATTTCATTCTGATGGAACAACTGGAAAACAGCAAAACATTGTCTGGGAACTAAACCAGGACTGACCAAGGACTAAACCATGGACTACAGCAGGTCTAAACCAGTACTAAAACAGGACTAACCAAGGACTAAACCAGGACTAAACCATGGACTACAGCAGGTCTAAACCATGGACTAAACCAGGACTGACCAAGGACTAAACCAGGATTGAACCAGGTATAATCCATGGACTACAGCAGGTCAAAAACCATGGACTACAGCAGGTCTAAACCATGGACTACAGCAGGTCTAAACCATGGACTACAGCAGGTCAAAAACCATGGACTACAGCAGGTCTAAACCATGGACTACAGCAGGTCTAAACCATGGACTACAGTAGGTCTAAACCATGGACTACAGCAGGTCTAAACCATGGACTACAGCAGGTCTAAACCATGGACTACAGCAGGTCTAAACCATGGACTACAGCAGGTCTAAACCATGGACTACAGCAGGTCTAAACCATGGACTACTGCAGGTTTAAACCATGGACTAAACCAGGACTTATCCATGGACTACAGCAGGTCTAAACCATGGACTACAGCAGGTCTAAACCATGGATTACTGCAGGTTTAAACCATGGACTAAACCAGGACTTATCCATGGACTACAGCAGGTCAAAAACCATGGACTACAGCAGGTCTAAACCATGGACTACAGCAGGTCTAAACCATGGACTACAGCAGGTCTAAACCATGGACTACAGCAGGTCTAAACCATGGACTACAGCAGGTCTAAACCATGGATTACTGCAGGTTTAAACCATGGACTAAACCAGGACTTATCCATGGACTACAGCAGGTCTAAACCATGGACTACAGCAGGTCTAAACCATGGACTACAGCAGGTCTAAACCATGGATTACTGCAGGTTTAAACCATGGACTAAACCAGGACTTATCCATGGACTACAGCAGGTCTAAACCATGGACTACAGCAGGTCTAAACCATGGACTACAGCAGGTCTAAACCATGGATTACTGCAGGTTTAAACCATGGACTAAACCAGGACTTATCCATGGACTACAGCAGGTCTAAACCAGCACTAACCTGCTACTAAACAAGGACAGAACTAAACCAATTTAAAACCAGGTCTAAATTAGGTTTAACCCAGGTCTAAACTAGGGCTAAACTAGATCTTAACCAGGTCTAACCCCGGTCTAAACTAGTACTAAGACAGGTCTAACCCAGGACTGCACCAGGTCTAAACCAGGACTAACCCAGATGTAACCCAGACCCAAACCAGGTCAGAACCAGAACTAAACCATGTCCGAATTAGATCTGACTCAGGACTAAACCAGGTCCAAAACACCTCTGAATGACACTGACCACAGCAGAACACTCCATAAATCAGAACTAAACTTGGACTAAATCAGGTCTAACCCAGGACTAAGGTCTAATGCACCTCTGATGATACTGACCACTGCAGACCAGGACCACGAGGACTAAACCAGGTCTAAACCATGGACATTACATTAGATCTAAACCAGCACTAACCTGCTACTAAACAAGGACAGAACTAAACCAATTTTAAACCAGGTCTAAACTAGATCTTAACCAGGTCTAACCCCAGTCTAAACTAGTACTAAGACAGGTCTAACCCTGGTCTAAACCAGGTCTAACCTAGGCCTAAATCAGGTCTAACCCAGGACTACACCAGGTCTAAACCAGGACAGGACTAAACCAGGACTAACCCAGATGTAACCCAGACCCAATCCAGGTCAAAACCAGAAATAAACCATGTCTAAATCTGGACCAAATTAGATCTAACTCAGGACTAAACCAGGTCCAAAACACTTCTGACACTGACCAAAGCAGAACACCCCATAAGAGCCGCACTAATCCAGAACTAAACTTGGACTAAATCAGGTCTAACCCAGGACTAAGGTCTAATGCACCTCTGATGATACTGACCACTGCAGACCAGCACCACGAGGACTAAACCAAGTCTAAACCAGGACTAAACTGCATTTCCAGATGTTTGCAGTAACATTACAGCTGATTCGTCTAATATTCTCATTATTCTTCTGTTAATTGCGTTCTACGGTTAACCCTTTCAGTGCCCGGAGGCCGGTTTCTCACCGTAGGCGGCGCTGACGAAGGCGAGGCAGGACAGGATCCAAAGGAAGGCCATTGTGACGATGCTGGACTGTCGGAGCGGCTCGTCTTTTATGCCTCGGGACCTCCAGCTCTCGGCCAATCAGACAAGGCCGTGCTGCGCCTATAGGTCCAGCTGCTTATCACCGTACAGCTCCCATAGGTGCCGGCCTCCCACACAGGTGCGGGAGTCACAGCCACGCCGCGCTGCCATTGGTCGAGCCGTGGAGGTGAGTTTGAGCTGGTGCTGACTGCATCCAGCACAACGTACAGGAAAAAGTCTTAATTTCTGTTCTTTTCCTCCAGTCTTTATGACACATTTCATTAAAACATTGTGGACATGATGATAATTAAGATTTAAGGTGAGACACTACAAGCGATTTGGCAAAAATATTCAATTTAAAGATATCAATTTAAAACGTTTCCTCACATAAATGTAAGAAAAAAAAAGTATTGCAAGTTTTTCTTTGTGTCATGTGGAAATAAAGCATTTAATGTGTAAAAATTGCCAAAAATAAACATATTTGGGACATTTAAACCTGAAAAATGAACAGAACCAGGTTTAAATTTAAACATATTAGTTACAAAAAAATGTACAGAGGGGATTTTGGATTTCTTATTTAGTTTTTAAGTAAACTAGATTGTCATAAAAATTCGATTTTTGCCTAATTTTTTTTAACTTAACTTCAATAAATCAATTTTAGAATTGGATATAATAAAAATCCTTCTGTACGTTTGGTCTAAATCTTGTTGAGTCCAGATTGTACAGTTTGGTGTAGGATCTACTTTAAGGCTGATCTTTTATGTCCCTTAAGGGGAAAAATGCATTTGAAGAAAATGGCCTTTGAAGTTACAAAGTGGATTAAATGAAATATCTTTTAAGAGCAGATTGGACAAGTTTGTTGTTTCCACACGAAGCCGATATGTAGAGAGAGCAAACTAACCAAAAAAACAAAACATTTAAAATAATGAGTATTGCCTGTTTGTCTCCAGTTTGACAGTTTTCGTAATGTTTATAATTGCACTGGTTGAACATGAGCAAAAGTATATCACAAAGATATAGACCCTTTAAAAGCTTGCAAACAAAAACATTCTAAATTCAGAATGGAGGCAAAAGTGAAGTGCAACATAATGTGATTTCACTGAGAAACTGGGATTAACCTCAGGATATCACAAAATATGAAAAATTCGTATGGTTTTGTTAAATGAAAACCACTCAGACACACGTGAGTGACACCAGAGCTGCTTTAAAGAGGTTCACTTTAGACCCCTTAAAATGCTCTGTCCTCAGAATGTTCAGAATTATAGGAACAGAGGCGACTGGAGGCAAAATTAAGTGGCTAATAATACACTTTAAATGTTTAACTAACACCAAATCTAAAAAGTAATGATTTTAGTTTTTTTTTTTTTCTTCACAAAATAAGCAACAATATTGAATTTCCAGGGTAGAAATGTCAGTTAGTTGTTTTTTTACTACAACAGATGGAGAATATAAACACTTTTAGCCTCAAAATTGTATTTGAGCTTCACAAAAAGTATAATTTGTGATAAAGTATGAAACGTGTGCAGATAAAATGAGAAACTATTGAGCAGTCAACATTTCTGAGTATATGTCCAGAAAATCTAAAAATCATAAACTCTCCTTTTATATAAACAAATATTGTAAAATACAATAGTTAATGTGTTTAAAGCAGCTCCGATGTCACTCACATGTGTCTGAGGCTTATCATTTGCCAGAACCACTTGGATTTTTCATATTTTGTGATATCCTGAGGTTAATCCCAGTTTCTCCAGTGAAATCACATTATGTTGCACTTCACTTTTGCCTCCGTTCCAAATTTAGAATTGTTTTGTTTACAAATGCTTAAAGGGTCTGTTGTTTTTTACATGATTTGTTTATGTTGTAGGAGATTATGATAAACTCTTAGCATTTTTGATGAAGGAAAACTATAGATTTTTTGGTTTAACTGTACAAAAATACTGACAGAAATAATTAACCCACATACGTTTTCCATTGTATCTACAGATATAATCACACACTTACCATAAATTATACTTTTTATGAAGCTCAAATACAATTTTAAAACTAGAAAATAGTATTTTGTCCATCCTTTGTAATAGAGGAGCAAACTAACTGACGTTTCTACCCTGGAAATTCTAATTTGCTCCATTTTCTCGTCACAGAACAACTTAAAACCATTAGTATTTATATCTGATGTGAGCGAATAATTGAAAATGTATTACAGTCTGCTTCATTTTGCCTCCGTTCTTAAATTGTCAAGGTGAGTTTATGTTAGTCTGTGGTAACGTTAATTAACTCTTTTTACTCTCGTAACAAAGGCCTGGATAGAGAAGTCTTGTAGATATGGTACTATTATATTATATTAAAAAAAAAATAGGTGTCTTAAAGGTGCATTATGATGTAATTAACTACAGTTTTGTTACTAAAAACATGAAAACCAGAGCTAGTTCATCATCATAAACGGCGCATTTCCGTTTTTTGCCCTATAATTAGACGCAGACGACACACGGCGTCTGAAAGAGCTGCTTTTACAATATATCTGTGCTGGGACAACACGGGTTTTACTTAATTCCATGAAAATAATCAACGACAGACGCGTAGGACTCAGAAGCGAGAAAATATTCCATGTGTGACATCATCACTTAATCCCATAGACCCTTTAAAAGTTTGTTTTTAAAGGGTAACATTCTAAATTCTGGAACGGAGGTAAAAGTGGCGCGCAACATAATGTGATTTCATTGGAGAAACCAGGAATTAACTTAATTTGAATTTCAAGTTCAAACACTTTTTCTCCTGTTGTTTAGCCTCTGAAGCCTCTGAGCAGATGACTTTATTTACCTCTTAAAGGCCAGAGCTGCACAATTAAACCAAATCGGCACAAAAAGCAAAAAAAAAAAACGCAACCAAAAGAGATAAAAATTTGCTCAAAAGAAACCAAAACGCGCCTGCGAACAAGAAACACAACTCAAGAGCGACAAAAACGTGGAAAAAAAAAAAAAAAAAAACATGACAGAAAACGACCAAGACTCATTTAAATATAACAAACACAACTGAACGTGACAAAAACTAAAAAGCAACAAAACAGAATCCTATTATTAAAACACAAATCTAATCTTAATCTCACTGGTCAGAAAAATAACAATTAGATATTTTCCTAAATAGTGCAGCTCTATTAAAGACAATAGAAAAAAACCAAAGTGAACATGAATCGTGATAAAATCAAAATCATGATCTGACCCCAAGGAAATCATGATAATCATTTTTTGTCATATCGCCCAGCTCTAGTTAGAATATCATGAGAACTTTCATATAGACTTTAACTGAAAGAAACTGTTTAGAGCGATGTCTTTGTCTCTGTCTGATGTCAAAGTTACACCCGGGTTTAAAGCTCGGTTCAGCAGACTGGCCTGGATCGCCCAAATACTGATTAATCCCTATTTTTCTGCTATTTTTGTGAAATGGTCATATCGTGATTGATTGTTTTTCTGTCTTTAATGCAGCTGTCTGTTCAAACACACTTTTTCTCCACTTTTTCTCACCAGGAAGTACGATCACATTAGTCCTGTGCTCAGGTCTCTGCACTGGCTTCCTGTGGCTCAGAGAATTGACTTTAAAGCAGCTCTGATTGTGTTCAAGTCTCTCCACGGCCAAGCACCAAAGTACATCTCTGACATGTTAGTGCCATATGAACCATCTCGCAATCTGAGGACCTCAGGGACCAGCCTCCTGCTGGTGCCCAGAGTCAGGACTAAACATGGGGAATCAGCATTTCAGTTTTTTGCAGCTAAAATCTGGAACAGTCTCCCTGAAGATGTGAGACAGGCCTCACTCTGACAATGTTTAAATCCAGGCTAAAAACAGTTCTCTTTAGACGTGCAAACGACTGAAAGATCTATCTGCACTCTTCTCTTTTAAAGCACTTTATTTTAAAATGATTTTAAAATGATTCTGTGTGTCTTTTTGTGTTTTCTGATTTTAATGCAACTTTTCCTGTTTATGTAAAGCACTTTGAATTGCCCTGTGTACGAATTGTGCTCTACAAATAAACTTGCCTTGCCTTGCCTTGTTTAGCCTCTGTAGTCTCTGAGCAGATGACTTTATTTATCTCTTATAGACCAGGGCTGCACAATTCAACGAAATCGACACAAAAAGCAAAAAAAAGCATGACCAAAAGCGATAAAAATGCGCTCAAAAGCAACCAAAACGCGCCTGCGAACAAGAAACAACTCAAAAGCGACAAAAACATGGAAAAAAGTGACAAAAACTCATTTAAATACAACAAATACAACTGAAGTGACAAAAACTAAAAAGCAACAAAACAGAATCCTATTATTCAAACCTAAATCGTAAATCTAATCTTAATCAGAAAAATCATAATTAGATATTTTTCCTAAATCGTGAAGCTCAAATAAAGACAATAGAAAAAACCAAAGTGAACATGAATCGTGATAAAATCTAAATCATGATCTGGCCCCAAGAAAATCGTGATAATTTTTTGTCATATCGCCCAGACCTAATTAGAATATCATGAGAACTTTCATATAGACTTTAACCGAAAGAAACTGTTTAAAGCGATGTCTTTGTCTCTTTCTGATGTCAAAGTTACACCCGGGTTTAAAGCTCGGATCAGCAGACTGGCCTGGATCGCCCAAATACTGATTAATCCCTGGAATGGAGTCACCCAGAGCAATAATCAGTGTTTCTGTTCATCTACATTGAGCTGAATAGATTATAACGCTTTCGAAATGCATCTTGCGACAGCTGTTTTCACTGTTTGTCTCTGTCTTCGTTGCCATCAGTGCATGTTCATGGCTCATTTAGGAGTGAATTAATGTCCATATTAATGACATTTAACTTAGGTCTGGGTGATACGGTGATAAAAATCGAATTGTGAGCTCGTCCCTGTGACAATCTGCTATTTTTGTGAAATTGACGTATCATGATTCATTGTTTTTCTGTTTTTAATGCAGCTGTCTGTTCAAACACACTTTTTCTCCTGTTGTTTAGCCTCTGAAGCCTCTGAACAGATGACTTTATTTACCTCTTATAGACAAGAGCTGCACAATTCAACGAAATCGACACAAAAAGCAAAAAAAAAAGTGTGACCAAAAGCGATAAAAATGTGCTCAAAAGCAACAAAAACGCGCCTGTGAACAAGAAACACAACTCAAGAGCGACAAAAACGTGAAAAAAAAGTGACAAAAAATTCATTTAAATACAGCAAATGCAACTGAACGTGACAAAAACTAACAAGCAACAAAACAGAATCCTATTATTCAAACCTAAATCGCAAATCTAATCTTAATCAGAAAAATCACAATTAGATATTTTTCCTAAATCGTGAAGCTCTATTAAAGGTCCCATATTCTGCTCTTTTCCCCTTTACACAGTCTATTCTAAGGGCTTTGTTGATAAATTTTTGCGTTGTGCAATATCCATAACATAACAAAAAACACCCATTTCTTGGACTGGCCCCCCTCCTTGCAAAAGCAAACGGCTCACTCTGAGATCTGACCCCCCCGAACAGAGAGCAGTCTGCCTCCCCCGCCCAACCCGTGCCGAAGCCTAGAGTGGAGATGGTGCATGCGCCGTGTGCTCCGGTAAACAGCGATACACAAACACTGAATAAACATTTTATCGTCCTGACGGTGCGTCGTGCTGAGTCCTACGTCCTGGATCTGACCTGGAGTTTGACGTGCTCCAGGGCCTCGACGACGGACGTTGCCGTTTGGTAAATAACAAGCTAACTCTTCTATCTGTCGTATCCATCGTGTAATTACTGTGTAGCATTAGCATTAGCTGTTTTTATTCTGCGGCTGCGCGCTTCCTGGAGGCGTGGCTTAAACACCGCGTCATCTTAGTGAGGAGCCCCCGTCTGCTGCTCAGCCGAGGGGGACGGAAAAGACAGTTCTCTAGTGAAAACATGAGGGAATCAATCAAAAAACCACTTTGGGCACAACATACGAGGCCCAAATAGCACTGTAGGAAGGTTAAAACCTCTGAAAAGTCCATTTTGCATGTTATGGGACCTTTAAAGACAATAGAAAAAAACACAGTTAACATGAATCGTGATAAAATCGAAATCATGATCTGGACCCAAGGAAATCGTGATCATTTTTGTCATATCGCCCAGCTCTAATTTAACATTTAAACTTTTATTTAAAAAAAAAGAAAAAAATATATACATTAGAAAGACGTTGGTGAATATGTGGGAAGGTGGACCTGGAGGATGGAGTGAAATGGAGAAAGGTGACACAGAAAAGACACAAAGAGGAGGAAACAAACTGTCTCTTTTCAAAACCTTGAGCACTTCCTCTAAGACGGTCCATCTGTCTCTCACTCACAGAGCTCTGGGCTTATTATAATGTTGAATAAAATGATGCAGATGGTGAAAACCGTATCTTGGCAAAGGCTTTTCAGATGTTTTCTATTTATGTATTCACACTGCAGCAAACACACATTCTGCAAACAACGAAAATGCAATAAAAATGACAAATAATGCACCGGATTTACACTCGATGGTAAGATACTGAGACACGGCTGCCCTGGGACAGGGCCGTAGTCCGTAGTGAATGAATGTGAGAGTGAATGGCTGTCTGTGTCTGTGAATGAATGAATGAATGAATGATAATATTCATTGGCTGGTGTATGAATGAGAGTGTTGTGAGAGTGAATGCGGGACAACAGATGGAAATTAGCCCAAGGCTACAATCTGGTGTGTTTACAGCATGTATATCATGTATGTTCATTAACATGCACTGTCCCGACCAAAAAAAAAAAAGAATAAATAAGCATTACAATGTTATCAGTAAAAGCTATATGTTTGGACAGAGCTCATGTTTATGAAATTTGAAATCAGAATCTTAGATGCTGCATTTTTAAGTGTTTTACCTTCCCTTGAAATCATCATTGTGGTTTCAAAATCTGAAGAGTTTGTCTGACACACCATCCTTCATTTATTAATTATAAAGGAATGTTAATGTCGTCAAATGTCGAGTAAAGCCTTGTCCTTATAGTCTCAAAATTCAGTCACACTTAAATCAACATGAAGCTAAATATTATAAGTTATATTCAGTGATTGAAGGCATATTTAAATGTCATGTAACATGCGTCTGAAACACATGGAGTCAGCAGAGCAAATGTTAGACAGAGATAAGAGCGGCTCACTGTCAGCATTTGGACACCTGCTCCTGGACTGTTCTGTCAGAATCTGTGTTTAAACAAACTCAGAAGCACAACAGCGTCATCAAAACTCACTCTGCACTGCAAATAATGAAGTTCTAGCTGAGTTAAAATGTTTTGATTTCAGGATATTAATCTGAATTTCAGACGTTTTGACTCGTTAAGATCAGTGGAGACGATTTATTTAATGAAACTAGATTATTTTACTTGTTTCAATCCGTTTGTGACTTGTTTCAACACATTATTTCTTATTTCAATTCAAATTATCTGTCAGTGGGTTAAGAATTTTATTTAACCCACTGACAAATATTTTTCTTATTTTAAGCTAAATTATCACATAATCATCAGAAATACCTTGAAACCAGTGAAATATTCTGCATCACATCAGCAATTAAATCTAATCCAGTCAAAACTTCTCAAATCTAGATAAAAATGATAAATTCAAGCCATTTTAAGCTCGGATGATTTACATGTTTTGCTGTGTACAGAGCATAACCGGTGACTTTTAGAGAGAAATGTTCTTCAGTCAAGATCAAGATGAACTCAATGACATGTTTTAACTTTTGCCTCATCCAGAGTGTGTGGGATTATAATCTGTGTTAATACAGATTCAAATCGTACGATGTGACAGGGATTAAAACATATCAGAAAAACATCCGGGACAAAAAAGTCACACTCTTGGCTGTAGTGGATTGTGGATTGTGGATTGTAAAAGCGTTTTAGTGAAAGAAAAACTGATCTAGATGCAGCTGTCATTGTGGCGGGTGTGGTCTGATACAAACTCTTTTGATTCAATGGGAAATTTATTACATTTTTAACGATGTTTCCTGACAAATTCTGTGTATTTCATTAATCTTCTTCTGCTTGTTACCGTCAGGAGTCACAGTGACTGGAGTCTATCCCAGTGACTGGAACTAGTTTTGTTTCTCATGTTTCAAAACAGTAAAAATAAGGTACAGCTTCTTTAATTACACGCTGCTCTGACCTGTTTTTCCTCGAACGTGTGACTAAAACGAGCCTCATTTCAAACTGAAGCTGTTTCCTTTAGACACAAACTATTGTCTGACTCTTTGTGAAGCTCAGACTCTGGAGTTTTGTGTCTGATTTACTCTGATTCCACTGAAACAAACTCTGCAAAGAGGAAGATCAGACTTTAAAGTCCAACTACATTTTCTTTGTTAAATCTATGAAGAAGTGAAGCTGTGTTTGTAGATTTTGTCTGATTGACTTTTGGCTTTTGTTGGTTTTGACAATTCCTCTTTCAAAGCTGAAGCTGATTTAACAAAAAAAATAGTTTTAGGGACTTGTAATAAAGTAAAAAAGTCCAGGCGGAGGCCATATAAAAGTCCCATTAAATGTTTTTGAATTTTAGTGTAATTTTTAAATTTGTGCTTTTGGCGTAAAAACTGACTAATTCATCCCAGAATGTTTGATTTGACTGAAGATAAGTTGGTTACAGCTTTCTTTTCATACTGAAAATGTCCAGCAGCTGATAGTTTCATTTTATCAGCACTTTTAAAATGTGGTGAAATTTGAGCCAAACGACAGTTCCGGACCTTACGAAAAGTTGGATTTTGGGACTGTGCAGATTTCGTCCGGAAAAGAGGCATTTTCTAAAAAAAAAAACGCAGATTTGTCCACCCGGGATAGTTTGGGGCTGATAAAATAAATTAATAATAAAAAAATCTAGCGTCCCGCCAGAATAGTAACTGGTTAAAGTTATTGCTAACACTGTAACACAAACCCATTTTCTAACCTCAACCTGTTTTTATCCGTTTACTTTTCTTCATAAACTGAGATTAGCATTGCTCTCTACTTTCTCCTCTCTTCTCTGTAGTTTGAAAAGATTTGTCTAAATCATCAGTTTAGTTTCAAACAGTGTTCGTCAGCAGCTCTTAATAAGTACGAGCCGCTCCGACCTTAGGCTTGTGTTTGTCTGTTTCAGCACAAATTTGTGACAAAGAGCTCTCTGTTTTATGACGGAATTAAAAAAAGATGAAACAAACCTAATGGAAAATGCATCCGTCCACAGCAGACGACACAATTCTAATGGGACTGCAGTTTATTTTTAGTTTTGTCGAACAGTTTTGTCCTCCATCGCTTCATTAATGCACTTGTTCGATTTGAGATTTGGTGACTTTACTTTGGACAGCTGAACTTTAGTGACCTGTTTCCGTTGCAAAACTTTTTATCTGGGAAATGGACAGATAAAAAAATGCAGGGAAGTCATTTCTGGATTTATTCACACACACACTGTTCTGACAAATGCAGTTAAATTTCCAGTTAAAGCTGCGTGTGTTCAGCTCAATAATGTGATTTACAATGAATAGAATGTAAAATAATGATGTAATTTATTAGATTATTGTTAAATACTTGCATACTAGCATAATATGACTAATTGTCCCCGTTTTATATATTTACAGGGCTGGAACGTATTCACTTTTTACATTATGTGATGTTACTGCCTTCCAAAATAGACTAAATTCATTATTTGTACTTGTACTGAGGCTGTAATTAGAGCTAAAGGAGCTTCAACAAAGTTTTGAGGAAAGGGTATGTTTTAAATAAAGTTGCAAAGACTTCAAACAACCTTCTTTCATAGCGCGGGGTATTATTTGTTGAATTTTGGGGCAAAAAATTGCAATATAATCTCCTTTTGAGTCTCTGTTCCTTTTGTATATATGTATTTTAACAAACAAAACAATTATAAAACAATCACTAATATCAGTAACATTAACATTTACAAAAAATACACTAACACTATGAAGAAAAAAAGAAAGCAAGAACACTGGCGCTTTGAATTAAAGGAAAAATATTCTGCATTTTTCATATTGTTATTAGCCCTTAAACATGCTCTTCAGCGCCTTAGATTTGCCATCTCATGTTTTAGAACAAAAGAACAAGACCTGACACTAATAGAAGGTTAAACGCTCACAAAAGTCGATTTTGCATAATTCTGTATCGGACTTTTATGGAGAGACGATGGAGTTAAAGAGAAAGACGAAGACGAACGCAGAGGAGAAACAAATGTCTCGGCTGCACCTGCCGCCTCAGCATCAGTCGGTCGCTGGAGTCAGGCCGTTTCCATGGAGACTGACGATGCACCAGTTCATCCCTGACCTAAGAGACACGGACGACCAACACCTGCTTCTTTGCCACGTCCACAAACGCAAACGAATCAACAAAAACGCGTCCCAGTTTCATCATTGTTTAGACTCGGTTTGATCCTGGTTTAGACTCGGTTTGATCCTGGTATAGACTTGGTTTGATCCTGGTTTAGACTCGGTTTGATCCCGGTTTAGACCCGGTTTGATCCCGGTTTAGACTCGGTTTGATCCCGGTTTAGACTCGGTTTGATCCCGGTTTAGACTCGGTTTGATCCCGGTTTAGACTCGGTTTGATCCCGGTTTAGACCCGGTTTGATCCCGGTTTAGACCCGGTTTGATCCCGGTTTAGACTCGGTTTGATCCCGGTTTAGACCCGGTTTGATCCCGGTTTGATCCCGGTTTAGACCCGGTTTGATCCCGGTTTGATCCCGGTTTAGACCCGGTTTGATCCCGGTTTAGACCCGGTTTGATCCCGGTTTAGACTCGGTTTGATCCCGGTTTAGACTCGGTTTGATCCCGGTTTAGACTCGGTTTGATCCCGGTTTAGACTCGGTTTGATCCCGGTTTAGACTCGGTTTGATCCCGGTTTAGACTCGGTTTGATCCCTGTTTAGACTTGGTTTGGTCCTGGTTTAGACTTTGTTTGGTCCCGGTTTAGACTCGGTTTGATCCCGGTTTAGACTCTGTTTGATCCCGGTTTAGACTCTGTTTGGTCCTGGTTTAGACTCTGTTTGATCCCGGTTTAGACTCTGTTTGATCCCGGTTTAGACTCTGTTCGGTCCCAGTTTAGACTTGGTTTGATCCTTGTTTAGACTCTGTTTGATCCCGGTTTAGACTCTGTTCGGTCCCAGTTTAGACTTGGTTTGATCCTTGTTTAGACTCGGTTTGATCCTTGTTTAGACTCTGTTTGATCCTTGTTTAGACTCTGTTTGGTCCTGGTTTAGACTGTTTGATCCTGGTTTAGACTCTGTTTGATCCCGGTTTAGACTCTGTTTGATCCCGGTTTAGACTCTGTTCGGTCCCAGTTTAGACTCGGTTTGATCCCGGTTTAGACCCGGTTTGATCCCGGTTTAGACTCGGTTTGATCCCGGTTTAGACTCGGTTTGATCCCGGTTTAGACCCGGTTTGATCCCGGTTTGATCCCGGTTTAGACCCGGTTTTATCCCGGTTTAGACTCGGTTTGATCCCGGTTTAGACTCGGTATGATCGGTTTAGACTCGGTTTGATCCCGGTTTAGACTCGGTTTGATCCCTGTTTAGACTTGGTTTGGTCCTGGTTTAGACTTTGTTTGGTCCCGGTTTAGACTCGGTTTGATCCCGGTTTAGACTCTGTTTGATCCCGGTTTAGACTCTGTTTGGTCCTGGTTTAGACTCTGTTTGATCCCGGTTTAGACTCTGTTTGATCCCGGTTTAGACTCTGTTCGGTCCTGGTTTAGACTCTGTTTGATCCCGGTTTAGACTCTGTTTGATCCCGGTTTAGACTCTGTTCGGTCCCAGTTTAGACTTGGTTTGATCCTTGTTTAGACTCTGTTTGATCCCGGTTTAGACTCTGTTCGGTCCCAGTTTAGACTTGGTTTGATCCTTGTTTAGACTCGGTTTGATCCTTGTTTAGACTCTGTTTGATCCTTGTTTAGACTCTGTTTGGTCCTGGTTTAGACTGTTTGATCCTGGTTTAGACTCTGTTTGATCCCGGTTTAGACTCTGTTTGATCCCGGTTTAGACTCTGTTCGGTCCCAGTTTAGACTCGGTTTGATCCCGGTTTAGACCCGGTTTGATCCCGGTTTAGACTCGGTTTGATCCCGGTTTAGACTCGGTTTGATCCCGGTTTAGACCCGGTTTGATCCCGGTTTGATCCCGGTTTAGACCCGGTTTGATCCCGGTTTAGACTCGGTTTGATCCCGGTTTAGACTCGGTTTGATCCCGGTTTAGACTCGGTTTGATCCCGGTTTAGACTCGGTTTGATCCCTGTTTAGACTTGGTTTGGTCCTGGTTTAGACTTTGTTTGGTCCCGGTTTAGACTCGGTTTGATCCCGGTTTAGACTCTGTTTGATCCCGGTTTAGACTCTGTTTGGTCCTGGTTTAGACTCTGTTTGATCCCGGTTTAGACTCTGTTTGATCCCGGTTTACACTCTGTTCGGTCCCAGTTTAGACTTGGTTTGATCCTTGTTTAGACTCTGTTTGATCCCGGTTTAGACTCTGTTCGGTCCCAGTTTAGACTTGGTTTGATCCTTGTTTAGACTCGGTTTGATCCTTGTTTAGACTCGGTTTGATCCTTGTTTAGACTCGGTTTGATCCTTGTTTAGACTCTGTTTGATCCTTGTTTAGACTCGGTTTGATCCTTGTTTAGACTCGGTTTGATCCTTGTTTAGACTCTGTTTGATCCTTGTTTAGACTCTGTTTGATCCTTGTTTAGACTCTGTTTGGTCCTGGTTTAGACTGTTTGATCCTGGTTTAGACTCTGTTTGATCCCGGTTTAGACTCTGTTTGATCCCGGTTTAGACTCTGTTCGGTCCCAGTTTAGACTTGGTTTGATCCTTGTTTAGACTCGGTTTGATCCTTGTTTAGACTCGGTTTGATCCTTGTTTAGACTCTGTTTGATCCTTGTTTAGACTCTGTTTGATCCTTGTTTAGACTCTGTTTGGTCCTGGTTTAGACTCTGTTTGGTCCTGGTTTAGACTCTGTTTGATCCCTGTTTAGACTTGGTTTGGTCCTGGTTTAGACTGTTTGATCCTGGTTTAGACTCTGTTTGATCCCGGTTTAGACTCGGTTTCATCCTGGTCAAGTCTTGGTTTAGTTCCAGGTTTTGATGGGGTGTTTGCGTGTGTGAATGCAGCCTCAAAGTCAGTGGCGAGGCGAGGGTTAAGTGCATTTGTCTCCATGGAAACTTGCGCTTTTGTGAAAGAAATAATGGCGTACAATTGTGATTAATTCAACCTGGAGTCTTTCCAAATCGGATTAAAATATTAAGATTGTGCCACAGAACCTTGATAGGATGCAGTGTCACGGAAATCAATCCGGTCATTATCAGATTTTGTTCAGAGTTTGTTAATTTTGTTCATTAAAACTAAAAGTAATTATTTGGAATTGTGCAATTAAATGAGGAAGCATGAATTTAACAAATGTTTGTTAAACACAGTATAAAAGGCTGATTTAACACAAATCTATTTAACTTTTGTGGTGGAGAGTCCATCATCTGCTTATGTTCATGAATAGGTTACTGCCTTGCATTGTTTATTATGGTTTTTGATGAAGATTAAAAACGCCTGTAACTGAATAAATAGATACTTACGACATTAAGAACTTCAGGGACGCACAGAGTTCTGAATGTGCAGCAGTTTTTCGTTGAATATCCAAAAGTGTCTCAACCTTGACAACAGCAAACTATTACTTTTCTAAAAGGAAAAATATTATTTATATTATTTATTTATATTTATATTATTAGTCATCAGCTCTTACATTATGTTCATTGCAAACTGTTATTTTGATCTAAAACGGCTTAGTAATAGAAACAGGTCCAATGTCTTCCTGTTGAAACTCTGACTTGTACAACTCTAAAGATATGAATAAACACTTAAAGTTTCCTTAATGCCAACAGTTCAAGTTTTCTAAATGTCCAAATATTAAGCCTCAACTGTCTCTACGTATAACTTACACGTTTGTAAACGCCTAAAGTTTTCTAAATGCCTAACTCAGGGTTTCTGCTGGGAATTCATGAATTTTTAGCAAAATAAGGCCTTAAAATGCATTAAAAAGCATCAAACAGGCATTCAATCTAAAAAACATCTTGAAACAAGATTTATCCATCAAAACAGAACTATACTCTTAAATCTGTGATGTATTGAATTTATTGAATGTTAATAGCTTTGATCAAATCATAATTAAAGCTAGGGTTTAAAACATACATGGTTTGACTTTCATGTAAATCAGCTTTTTGAATATTATAAAAATGTTTTATTATATTCTGGTCATTCTGCTGCCCAATGGAATGTTACAAGCCGGTAGTTTTGACAAGATAAAAGCCTAAATGTCTTGTTTTGACGTATATTGTGGCATTAAAAATGTCAGAAATTGGCATTAAATAGCATTAAATTTGATTAGCTGAACCCTGCAAAAACCCTGCTAACTTCAAATATCCCTAAATGTCTACATGCTGAACCTTTATGGAAAACTATTATGCATTTTTCATATTATTATTAGACTTTAAACATGCTCTTGTGTCCCCTGAATTTGCTATCTCGTGTTCTGAAACAAAAAAGTTATTACGGATTACATTAAAGGATTTATCTGCTGTGTGTAATGACACTGAGTGCATCCAGCCAGTAGATGGCGCCTAGCGCTTACATAATTTGATTATGTTAGCAATGAAGAGACGCTACGGTGCGGCAGCAGAAGTTATGTTTAGAGGCAGAAATGCTGGCGATGATTTAAGGACTTGAAACAGCAGAAGATTCTCAGATAAATGACATATGAAATCTGAAAATATGTCCTGGATCGGAGTTCAGCAGGAAGTGTGTTTGATGCTCAGAGGGAGAGGATTTTCTAATAAACATTCCTCAAAACAGCGTGAATGCAACAGAATGCTACTTCAGGTGTGTTTTTGATGACAGAACATTGTTAGAACAGGGTTTAAAGCTCAAAAAAGTCACTAACAGAATGTGTGTCCTGTAAGTTTTCCTGTTAACTTCAGTGTCCATAAATACCTTAATGTCTAAAGTTTCCTAAATGTCAAAAGTTTCTTAAATGCCTCATTCAAGTTAGATTTCCTCAGCTCTGATCACCAAAGGCAATGCTTAAAAGCCCTGAACAATCATCTTTGCCAAACCTGACGATCATTCAAACCTTACTTTTGTTCCTTAAAGGCCTAACGGGGGATTAATTGTGACAAACACACGCGGCAAACGGCTCAATCAATTATAATATTCTGAATTGGAGATGAGCGTGTCCCCAAACGTCCCTCTCAAACAGGTTTAGTCTGACGGATGGACTCAATAAGACGCAGCGGGGGAGGAAAACAGAGACGGGGGAGACAGACACAGAGGGACGGCAGTTGTTTTGGGATGAAGTGAGAGAGAGAGAGATCGTTACTGTGGAAACTGAGCCCCGGAGAGCAGCGTCCACAAAACAGGACCAGACTGGGCTGAAAACACAGGGGTACAGTCCGAAAAGTCAACATTCGGCCGGTGCAGTGTTCGCCGATGCAAGAGAGGCCTGTGCGATGGTTTATTTTGATTTAGAGAGTGAAAGATAAACTGTTGGGTTTTTTGACAGTTTTAAAGGCCTTAAAAAACAAAATAAAGGCGTTATCAGGTATTATTTGTGCAATTTAGATGGATTTTAGTTTTCAAAATGGTTGCTAGGGAACAGTTTTCATTTTCATTCATTTTCAACGGTACGTCGCTTTTTGAGGGATTCCATTTTACTCTCTAGAGCTCAACTTCCTGTACTTTTTAACTTTTATTTTTCTAAATTTCTTCACAAACTTCAACTTCACACGTGTAAAACTATGATCAGTATTTACCACAGGTGCCCTCCCACCAACCACAGTCGTAATTAGAAAAACATTTGGCCAGTGCAGTTCGCCGATGCGAGAGAGGCCTGTGCAATGGTTTATTTTGATTTAGAGAGTGAGAACTGTTGGGTTTTTGGACCGTTTTAAAGGGCATTCAACAAAATAAAGGCGTTATCAGGTATTATTTGTGCAATTTAGATGGATTTTAGTTTTCAAAATGGTTGCTAGGTAACAGTTTTGTGTTAACTGTCCCAGCATTTTCAACGGTACATCGCTTTTTGATGACATCACAGAGGAATTCCATTTCAGACTCTAGAGCTCAACTTCCTGTACTTTTTTACTTTTATTTTTCAAAATTTCTTCACAAACTTTAACTTCACACGTGTAAAACTATGATCAATGTTTATACCACAGGTGCCCTCCCACCAACCTCAGTCGTAAATAGAAAAACATTCGGCCAGTGCAGTGTTCGCCGATGCAAGAGAGGCCTGTGCAATGGTTTATTTTGATTTAGAGAGTGAGAGATAATGTAGAAATGAATCAAAGTCATGACTTAATTATGGAGACGCTTATTGAATTCTCAGTAAACGGCATTTTCAGGAAAGATCCAAAGCAAAACGGGAATTCATGAAACACAGTGCAGTTTGATTAAATCTGGACTTTTGCTCTAAAGCTTTTTGTCATGAGCAAAAAAAGATTAAAGTCTATATTAATGATGATGAATGAATTATGTTATACGAGACATTTCACTAAAATGTCATGATTGTGTTTAAGATTTTACTAAACATTTTGCCAATTTGTCCCGAGTTTGACAGTTTTCATAATGTTTAATATGTTACTTCCTCGTTGGACGTTGGATACGACAGACTGTTTTTTTTTGTTGGTTTTTTTGATAGTTTAAACAGTCATTCAACAAAATAAAGGCGTGAATGCAGCCTCAAAAATTATCAGGTGTTATTTGACAAAGACTCGATTATGGAGACACTAATTGAATTCTCAGTAAACGGCATTTTCAGAAAAGATCCAAAAGCAAAACGGGAATTCATGAAACCCTGTACAGTTTGATTAAATCCGGACTTTTGCATTGAAGGCTTCTTGTCATGAGCAAAAAAAATATTAAAGTCTACGTTAATGACAGATTATACGACACATCTCACTAAAACGTAGTGAACATGATTGATGATTGTTTGGAGTTTGTCAGTTTTCATAATGTGTAAAATCTATATGACGGTTCTCAAAATGTTAATGCTAATTGTAACTTAGTTTGGTGGGAGGGCACCTGTGGCAATTATTTACTATTCACCTTATTCGGCCCCACCCACTTTTGCCGTTTTTTTGCCACACTTGCTGCACTTTTGTTGTAAACACACTTCCGTTTGACGAGAACTCCGTTAAAGCTAATGATGAACGAGGGAAAAGTCTCGCCGCTAAAATGTTACATAAAGTAGATTGATTTGTGTAAAATGTTTAATGAACACGAGCAACAACAAGTCACAACGCAACGATTTCCTGAAAACGTCTTTTTAGTCGAGTAGAACTTATTTTCTGTTGAGCTCGTCTGCTCCGTGTGAACTACAACGGAAACAAGACGGCGGCACGTACGACAACTTCAGGATTAAGATGAATAGCGTTGCATCTGTGAAGTTGCAGTTTGTGAAGAAATTTAGAAAAATAAAAGTTTAAAATCACAGGAAGTGACAAAGTTCCGAAACGGAATCCCTCTGTGATGTCATCAAAAAGCGACGTGTCATGAAAAATAAAAATACAATAAACACACAACTGACACAACTGTTTGATACTTTAAAGTGTCATTCAACAAAATAAAGTTGTTATTGGGTATTATTTGTAAAATCATAACCATTGTGTCATTTATATGGGTTCTGGCCCTTATTTTGAAAATGGTTGCTATGGTAACAGATGTAGAATTACCTCCACCTGTGTCATATTTGCTGCTCATATAGACTTTAATATGTTACTTCCTCGTTGGACATGAGCAGCAAAATAAGACTATATAACTGTTGGGTTTTTTGACAGTTTTAATGGTCATTCAACAAAATAAAGGCGTTATCAGGTATTATTATTTGACAAATGAAAATTATTGTGTGTAAGCCTCAGCACATCCCAAAGATTCTCAAAGAGGGAAAACCTGGACTCCTCAGACACATCACCTTCTTCCATCGATCCAGAGTCCAGTTTTTAACCACCAGAGCAAACTCAAGCCTTTTATGCTGTTAGTCTGACACTGATTAGTGTTTTTCTTAAGGCCACACAGCTTTTCAGTCCTAATCCCTTAGTGGATTCATATTGTTCTTGTGGAAATGCTCTTACTTTCACTGTTAAACACAGAGTTGTTTTTCTCTGCTTTGATTTTGTCAAACATTTAAGTCAGGGCTGTTCAGCTTTATTTCAGAGGGTCAGATTTTTTCGATGATTTTGTCCCCAGGACCAGAAATGTGTCCAGCGCTTTAGAAATAGAAAAAAAAAGTAACACGGCAGGCTTTAACAACATCTACTGCAGTGGTTCCCAACCTTTTCTGTCTCGAGTACCCCCTAAGTTTTATCTCACACACAGAGTACCCCTTCAGTTGAGTTTCAGGCAAGTAAATGGGTTAAATAGTCACATATTGTCTTATTATTACCATTATCTCTACATTTTTCTTTTATTCATGGTCCGATACTCCAAAAGTATGCTAAATTGACAACTAATAACACTTTTTAATTCAGATAAAAGTACATTTCATCTTCTTTTAAAACCTGAAACCATTCCACGTACCCCCTGATAATTGCTCACGTACCCCCTGGGGTCCCCGTACCCCTGGTTGGGAAACACTGATCTACTGGACTGAACCAGGACTGAACCAGCACTGAACCTGCACCAAACCAGGAACAAACCAGGTCTAAACCTGCAACAAACCAGGTTTAAACCAGGACTAAACCAGGATTAACCCAGGACTAAACCAGGAGCAAACCAGGATTAAACCGGGACTAAAACAGGACTAAACCAGGTCCAAACCAATAACATGAGATAAAGTATGTTCTATATTTTTGGCAGATGGTTGAGGGCCAGATCATGTCCCTTGGAGGGCCTGATTTGGCCCCTGGGCCTTAAGTTGAACAGCCCTGATTTAAGAGATTGCCAATTACAATTATTCAGAATTTTTTTTCAGATCACTATCCTTCCAGTTTTATTCATGCACTGGACAGTTCTTAACCCAGTCTTAGTTTGTGCTTCTCCTTAGTTGTTTTCTCTGCTTGATGCCAATGATTTGACTCTTCTCAAACTCACTGACAGCTTTTCCATCACCACAGGATTTGTCTTTCCATTTGTTGCTCTCTGCATCATTCGGGTTTAAGTATCTCATTGATACAGGTCCTCATCTAATCAGAGGCTCAGACATATTTGTTCAGTTGAATCTAAGTGCTGACTTTTTTTTTTTTTTTTTCCGTCCAGGCAGTGTATAGATAATGTTATATTTTTAGTACAAAATGTTTTCAGAAATACATATATAGTCCACTCAGCCACAAGAGGTCACAAGTCAGCTTGTACTTGTGATTTATGGCCGTGCACTTGTTATCTTTGCCAGACTGTGCAAACGCAAACGGCTCCACCTTCTGCAAAAATATTCGTGATAATAAATGTGTTGGGCAGCTTATAATTCGTCTTTGCTGAAACCTCAGAGACACTGGGATAATTGTGTCAGATGAGGTGCAGATGTGTCACTTTTAGCCTGAGTTGGTGTTAAACTGCACCTGTGCGAGCGCCAAACTGTGATTCAAATTATCACGTCTGGAATTAAACACTGCATTATGTCATCGTGATGCGTCTCTGAGTTTGAACTAATTTTATAAAGACAACGTTAAAAGCAAGAACCTGCAGGCAACACCGACTGTTTTAGTTTTTTGGCCAGTTTGCGCTCTCAACTTTCGTCTTTTATGTGGATATTATTATTTCATTGAATCCACTTCATCCATAGATTTCTCTGGGACATTGTAACTTCAAAGGACGTTTTCTTAAAATGCATTTTTCTCCCTCAAGACATAAAGATCAGCCTTAAAGTAGATCCTACACCAAACTGTACAATCTGGACTCAACAAGATTTAGACCAAACTATTCTAAAACTGATTTATTGAAGTTTTCAGTCAAAAAAAAGAGACAAAATTTGAATTTTTAGGCCAATTTTCAGTAAATTTAGATGATATAAGGAAATCCAAAATGTAATTCTTTTAAATTAGTAATATCGATAAATATCTATTAAACCTGGTTCTGTCCATTTTTCAGATTAAAATGTCCCAAATATGTGCAATTTGCGTTTTTCACATGAAATCTTTAGATGTGATTGAGTGACTGCCTATGCATTGGCAGTCACTCAATCACTCTATTTGTTCTTGTATTTTCCTGTTTTTCGGCACGTTTCACAGGCCACAGTTTTTTAATTCTTTTAATTTTTTTTTCATTTTTCAATAGTTCCTAGTCTTCTAATGTCTGCTACTACCTTTTGTAGTTTTTTCATAATTTGCCGAGCAGTTTTTCCCTATCTTTTACAGTGGGAGCCTTTCTGTTGGTCCTCTACAGGAAACTTTGCTGTTTAAACTGATTTTAGGCAGGTGCACGGTGGCAGAGCGGCTTGAGCTTCTGCCTCCCAATAAGGAGATCATGGGTTCGAATCCCAGACCAGACCAACATCACACTAATTTAATTGAGCGGTCACTCGCAATAGCTTCAGCTATTGCAACAGCATCTAGTTTCTTTTCCTATTCACCTGTGTCTCATCTTAAAGTCTATATGACCAGTTAGACGTAACAATTCACTAAAATTAAATAAAGATGATTTTATTTAAAATTTTACTAAAAAAAAAAAAAAAATTCCTGTTTGTCCCCAGTTTTACTATTTTTATAAAGTTTATAATGTCACTTCCTGGTTGAACATGAGCAGCAAATATGACAGTTAGAGGTAAATCCACTCCTGTTACCATAGCAACCAGACTGTAAACAAGGGCCAAAATCCATAGAAATTTACGATTTGACAAATAATATAACCTGATAACACCGTATTTTATTGAATGATGGTTTAAACTGTCAGAAAGATGTTTCAGTCGAGTGTTAACTGTCGCGGGATTCCGTTTTAGAACTCAGCTCCGCTTCCTGTCATTTTAAACTTTTGTTTTCCAAATTTTCTTCACAAACGGCAACTTCACAGACGTAAAACTATGATAAATATTTAACACAGGTGCCCTCCCACCAAACTAAGTCAGAATTAGAGAAAAATGAAAACCTGCATATACCGTAGACTTTAAATCCTGGTTTAATTCTTGTAGCCTTTCTCCTGCTCTGGTCTGGTTTTGGCGTACATAAAATAAAACTGAATGTTGACAAGTCACAGAGTAAGTGCCCGGCTCTTCAGTCCAAAAGCTCCCACTTTCGGTTTGAACGCAGATGGTCTGGAGCTGGATCAGAGAGAGCAGCAGACGTTCCAATCACAGATTATTTGTAGCACACGTCTGTCAAATACAGAGGACACTGACTTAGTTTGATGTGATAGCACCTATGGTAATCATTTATTATAGTTTTACATGTGTGAAGTTGCCGTTTGTGAAGAAATCTTGAAAAATAAATGTTTAAATTTACAGGAAGTAGAGTCAGTTCCAAAACGGAATCCCTCTGTGATGTCATCAGAAAGCGAGGTACCATTGAAAATACAGAGACAATTTACAGACAAATGACACAACTTTTTGACCGTTTAAACCAGGCACGTCCAAACTCAGGCCCGGGGGCCAAATGCGGCCCTCAGACCAGTTTTTCTTGGCCCTTAGTCTTCCTGGTGAACTGGCCCACATTGTCCTGATAAGTACTATTTACAGCACATTTCAGATTTTCTACAATTCCAACCTAAATAACTAACATTTTGGTGCGACACAGACCTGATATTAAGGCACTGAGACTGAATGTAGATGTGGTGGTGCTTAAAACATCAGATAAATGCAGCTTTTTTTAACGTTTCACGATTGATTTGTGGCCCTCCGCTTGGTCTATAGTTCAATATGTGGCCCTCGATGGAAAAAGTTTGGACACCCCTGGTTTAAACCATCATTCAACAAAATAAAGAGTGCAGAGCGGCTAGAGCTCCTGCCTCCAAATAAGGAGATCGTGGGTTCGATTCCCGGATCAGACCAACATCACACGATCTCTCTGGGTGGAGTCTGCATGTCCTCCCCGTGTTACCGTGGGTTCTCTCCGGGTTCTCCGGCTCCTCCCACCGTCCAAAGACATGACTGTGTTCAGGTTAATTGGCAACTCTAAATTACCTGGAGAGAATGAATGCGAGAGTGAATGGATGTCTTTTCATGTCTGTCTCTCTGTGTTTGCTGAGACGAGTTGGCTGCTGTCCAGGGTGTACCCCGCCTAAGGCCCAAAGTCACTGGGACAGGCTCCAGTCACCCATGACCCCTAACAAGAATAAGCAGTAGAAAATGAATGAATGAATGAATCAACAAAAGTGTTCTGGGGTATTATTATTTGTCAAACAATAACTATTGTGTACTTTATATAGATCTCGGCCCTTGTTTTGAAAATGGTTGCTAGGTAACAGATGTGGAATTATGGTGCGTTCCAGGGAACTAGGGTTAGTCGGTTAATTCCCACTTGAAAAATATTAGTTCCAGCTTCAGAGCGTTCCAGCTGAATGAACTTGTATGTAAACTATTTGGCTAATGCTAATTTTAAATAACAGATTATTTTCTGATTTATCCTAATGTTTACATGGTTTGTGTGGTGGTTAATCGCTCAGGTCCACCTTTTGGGGTGTCACAGTTTAACCTCGTGTGTGTGAAGTAGAAGTCTCTCAACCAGCTCCAGGTCACAGTAGGATTTACAGTTCGAGTGGCGTTCCAGGGCATTTTTTCAAGTCGGAAGTGGGAAATATCCCAGTTACGAGTTGCCTGGAACGCACCATTATCGCTCATATTTGTGCTCATGTTCAACCAGGAAGTAACATTATAAACTGTACGAAAATAGTCAAACTCAGAACAAATAAGCAAAATGTTTAGTAAAGTCTTATATAATCATGTTCACTATGTTTGAGTGAAAAGTGTGGTCTAACCTGTCATATAGACTTTGAGGTTTGAATATGAAACAATAAATAGTCTGTCTATTTATCTAAACACTGAAGTCTGACCGGCGGCCGACAGCTCGCTCGCTGAAGTCTGAGGCTCAGCTCCAACTTTTTCCAAAAACCAGACTGAAAAGCCTTTTCTGTGGTTCGTCCCAAACTTTGGAACGCTCTTCCTCCAGATGAAAACCGCCCCTTCAGTTGATGCTTTTAAGACGCACGTTTACTCTCTGACATTTACCCCGGCTTGAGAGCTGTGTGCTCCTCTGACAGTCTTTTATTAGTATCATCCTTTTTTTTATGGTTTTATGGTTGGTTTTACACCATGAGGAGACTCGGGGAAGACCCAGGATATTTCTGTTTATTGAAGTTGTGCTTGTTTTGTTTTCTGTGCTGCTCTTTGGAGACTTTGTGTTGGTGAAATGTGCCAAACAAGTACAAAAGTAAAACTACTGTTCTTAAGCACATGTTCTAGGTATCTGTACTTTACTTAAAGTGCCCATGACAGGTTGGGCTACTCATTTAACCAAAATGTAGTTCAGATAAACATATTTCAAAATTAGCTAAAATTCTTTAAAAAATTTACACCGTTTTCGCAATTTTTAGCTTTTTAATTTTACTTCCTGGTTGTAAATGATGACATCACGCTAGGAAATTACCATAGCAACAGCACTGTACACTGGGCCAAAACTCATCTAATGTCACATTTTTTTGATTTGACAAATAAAAATACATGTTAACACCTTTATTTTGTTGAATTAATGTTTAAAGGGTCAAAAAAGTAGTGTATTTTGTGTAAATGATGCATAATCGTTGTCTCCCCAGTGTGATGTCATCAGTCTGTTTACTTCCTGTATTTTTCAACAGGTTTTTCAACTTTTCTCCACAAACAGCGACCTGATTGGTGTAAAACTATCATTTATATTTACAACAAGTATTAATACATTATATAAAGTCAAAATTAGAAAATCATAGAAACCCGTCATACGCTCTTTAAGTACATTCTACAGTAGATACTTTTTACTTCACTACATTTCAGAGCTGTATCTGTACTTTCTACTGCACTACATTTCTTAACTGGACTGGAACGTAAACGTGTATTTTCTTAAGGTTTTAGACCTAATGAAAAGGCTGAAGGGTTTACTTTTTAGCACATTTATGGCGACATCTTGCCTGTTGTGTTTTTTTTTTTTTTCCCCGAGTTCTCTTTTTGCAATCAAAAAGCTTCTATTCACCTTATTCTGCCCCGCCCACTTTTGCCTCTTTTTGCCAGATACGCACTTTTGTTGTAAACGCACTTCCGTTTGACGAGAACTACATTAAAGCTAATGACGAATGAGGGAAAAGTCTCGCCGCTAAAATGTTACAGAAAGTAGATTGATTTGTGTAAAATGTTTAATGAACACGAGCAACAACAAGTCACAACGCAACGATTTCCTGAAAACGTCTTTTTAGTCGAGTAGAACTTATTTTCTGTTGAGCTCGTCTGCTCCGTGTGAACTACAACGGAAACAAGACGGCGGAGCGTACGACAACTTCAGGAATAAGGTGAACAGAGAAAATATAACCTGAAAAGTTGCCTATAACAACAAAGACTCAACAGAATAAATCAATCAAGATTACAATTTGATGCTTTAAAGGTCCCATATTCTGCTCTTTTCCCCTTTACACAGTCTATTCTAAGGGCTTTGTTGATACATTTTCTCGTTGTGTAATATCCATAACATAACAGTTTCCAAAAAACACCCATTTCTTGGACTGGCCCCCCTCCTTGCAAAAGCAAACGGCTCACTCTGAGATCTGACCCCCCCCCGAACAGAGAGCAGGCTGCCTCCCCCGCCCAACCCGCGTGCCTCCCCCGCCCAACTCGTGACGAAGCCTAGGGCGGAGATGGTGCATGCGCCGTGTGCTCCGGTAAACAGCGATACACAAACACTGAATAAACATTTTCTCTGTCCTGACGGTGCGTCGTGCTGAGTCCTACGTCCTGGATCTGACCTGGAGTTTGACGTGCTCCAGGGCCTCAACGACGGACGTTGCCGTTTGGTAAATAACAAGCTAACTCTTCGATCTGTCGTATCCATCGTGTAATTACTGTGTAGCATTAGCATTAGCTGTTTTTATTCTTGCGGCTGCGCGCTTCCTGGAGGCGTGGCTTAAACACCACGTCATCTTAGTGAGGAGCCCCCGTCTGCTGCTCAGCCGAGGGGGACGGAAAAGACAGTTCTCTAGTGAAAACATGAGGGAATCAATCAAAAAACCACTTTGGGCACAACATACGAGGCCCAAATAGCACTGTAGGAAGATTAAAACCTCTGAAAAGTCGATTTTGCATGTTATGGGACCTTTAATAGTTCTCCAAACCAAAAAATAATTACTTTTTACTCTTAAAGTACACGTTTAAAGGAGTAGTTTAATACTTTTACTTATGTAGATTTAACATGTGATACATTTACTTGAGTATTTTTGCTGCTGTATCTGTAAATTTACTTGAGTTACAAAATGGAGCAAAACAAATTAAGTTGGAGGCCGCTTCATTTATTTATTGAACACATATAAACGACAGCGTAAATCAAAGCAAAGCTGCTACTTTCCATCTGTTGTCCCTCCACAGGAAACGCAGAAGACAAACACACAACATCACAAAAAGACAATAAAAATTCCAGCGACTGCAGATGGAAACTGTTAAATCTGCTGCAGAATATCTGTTTTCGAGCTCGATGTCTCTGGAGTGTCCCTTCAAACAGAGACTAAAGACTAAACTAAAGTGAAGTGTGAGCAGCAGAACACACTGAACACACGTGAACACAGAGGAAATGATGTGTTTGTGCAGCGGCTTTATGGCTGAGGCTGCAGTGTGCGCTGGAGCTTGTCCTCACAGTCGCTGATAACACTTGATTAGAACCTTATTAATGCGCGCCCCCGAGACAACAGTCCAGAGACGTGAGCGCGCCTCAGAGTCAAGTTCAACGGAATAAGAACAAAACAAGACCAGCGCAAAACACGACACACTACAAAGTAAAAGACTCCTGGGATCTACTAATGTGGTTAAGACAGAGGTGGAAAAAACCCTTGTTGAGCTAAAATAATGAGTGAGTCACAACAGAGTGAGAATCAGATTCAGACAATATTATTTTCTGGAAAACATAGTCAACCCCGTGAACAGGGGTCGTGTTCCACTTTGTTCGCTGTGTTTAGTTTATCTAAAAACTGAGAGTTATGGCTCGACTTTGAGCTGCTGCCTCAAACTTGGCAGTAAATATATTTCAGTGAACAGATGATGATTGGCTGCGGGCTGAACGCTCTGGACACGTTTCAAAGTCATTTGATTTTACTCTGAAAGGCGCGGACCAGAAACAGCTCCGCGTCCTGCTGGAGCTTGAGTCCAGTCGGAGTTCGGCTGCAGACCGCTCCACACCGTGCGCTCCTCACTGTGCGCTCCACACCGTGCGCTCCGCGGAACCGGAGCCGGAGCGCGTCAGGAGCTCATGCTGCTTCCCGGGAACGACTCCTGGGCCGCGGCCGCGGAGGGGAACTACACGGAGCCGGAGGAGGGTCCGGGCCCGGAGGCCGTGGCGGTGCCGGTTCTGTTCGGGGTCATCTTCGTGCTGGGGGTCGTGGGGAACTCTCTGGTGCTGGCGGTGGTGGGCCGGGCTCGGTACAGCACCGGGGGCTGCGCGGGCTCCGCGGGCGCACTACGCGCCGCGAGCCCCACGAACCTGTTCATCCTGAACCTGAGCGTGGCGGACCTGTGCTTCCTGCTCGTGTGCGTGCCCGTGCACGCCACCATCTACTCTCTGCCCCAGTGGGTGTTCGGGGCGTTCCTCTGCACGTTCGGACACTACGTGTTCACCGTGTGCATGCTCGTGAGCATCTTCACCCTCACGGCGATGTCCGTGGACCGCTACGTGGCCGTGGTTCTCTCCAAGAAGTCCGCGTTCATCCGCAGCCGCCGGAACGCGCTGCTCGGGGTGGCGCTGATCTGGAGCCTGGCGCTCGCGCTGTCGGTGCCCGTGGCACAGCACCAGGTCCTCACGGGGCACCCCACGGCCCCCAACAGCACCTTCTGCTGGGAGCGCTGGCCCGGGCCGTCCCGCTCCATCTACAGAGTGTCCATCCTCGTGCTGGGGTTCCTGCTGCCGCTGCTGCTCATCAGCTGCTGCTACGCGAAGGTCAGTGACCTCCTCACGCGCTCACCACAACATACTCTCACCCACAGCACGCGCACCTCACCCACACCCTCATGCACGGGCAAAGTGCGCGCGTAAAGTCTGCTGTGCGTAAAAGCGCACAGAAAACAACACGATGCACAAACAGCTGTTCTGTTTGTTGAGAACATGAGTTTGTCTGTGTCTGTGATAAACCCTGACATCAGAGGAGCAAAGTGATGCCGGGGGGAGGTGATGACGCCCTCAGAGCTTCAGCAGTGTCTCTGGGGCCAGCGCTGGGGTGAATCATGTGTCCAGGCGGCGGCTCCGCGCTCACGCGCTGCAGACGCTGTGCGTAACGGTCTTTGGACCAAAAACGGCTGAGCTAAACGTTTCCCAGAAAGTCTCTCACGGTTAATAACGTTAATAATCGCCCAGTTCTGGTGGATTTGATGCCAGGCAGCGAGCCGAGGCGTAACAGAGCATTTATCAGACGCTTTTGCTGTCCGCGCGGTGAAAGTCCAAAATGAGCGGTAATAAAAACAGAGATAACCAGCAGAGTGTCTCCGTGACTTTCCGAGCCACTTCCTGAAATGCCAGATCCATCAGGGCAGCGGTGTGTCTTTTGGCCCGGTTCTGTTTGAGTTTCATTAAACAGAGTCATATTTCCCCCCAGACAGGTCGTTCTTATTAAAAGGGCGCTGTTCCAATGTTTTCAAAAGAGAAAATGATGGTCATTATGAACCATTTTCTCTTGTGATGTCTGATATAAAATAGGCCACACGTATTTAATCTCACTTACAGACGATTGTGAAAGGACTGATTGTTTCAAATATAAATGAGATGATGTTTCCTTCTGCTTTGGGGAGACACAGAATTATGGATTACATCATCAACATGAACAAGACGCTCATCATTACAGTCTAAGTGTCTTGTTCAGTAAAGACCATCACAAATCTAAAGGTTGGTTTGATGCTGTTGTGTCCTTGGGCAGGACACTTGAGGCTCAGTGTCTCTGGTGAACTTGTCGACTGTGAAACGATTATTTCTATTGTACACTGAGACAATAGAAGTAATTGATCAAACAAAGGCTGGAATATGACGACTGAAGGCTTCCAGTCAGAGAATATTTTCAAATTAAGTTTAATGTTGGTGAAAATCTGAAATAGTTTTTGACATTTTGATTTAATAACAGCGCTGTCTTTGTTAAACAAGGTCTTTTCGTTTGAGTTTAGTCACGATTATTCCAGTAAGGCCAGACTCACTGCAGGTTGACTCTTATGTTTTGACAGTGTCTTGCAAAAATGAATAATTTCCTGCCCACAGACCGTCACAGAATCACTCTTTGTTCTTGTTTAACTTTTATAGAACATTATATCACAATAGCAATCAATTCACACAATAAAAGGAGTTGTTTGTCTTCATCATCAACTTAGAGATTCTTCTAATAAGAGATTTGTAAATAGCTATAAGCTCATTTACCTGACATGTTTCAGCGGGAGGACTTCCACCTTCGCCAGAAACATGTCAGGTAAATGAGCTTATAGCTATTTACAAATCAAGTCAAATCAATTTATTTTTATAATGCCCAAAATCACAACAGTTGCCTTGATGGGCCACAGGTAAAAGCAGTTCAGATAACTGTCCCAGAATGCCCCTGTCCTTTGACCCTCCTTCGCGGCGAGGAAAAACTACAAAAAACCCCATGAAAAAGTAGAAACCTCGGGGAGAACCACAGTGAAGGAGAGATCCTACTCCCACGGACGGACAGGCTGCAGATGAACTAGGACTGACATCCACTTGGACTGTGGAGCCAGAACCACTCAAGAGGGAGGTGGCTTTAAAGAGTTCCTCCAGGCGGACAAGGAGCAGTCCACCAGTGTAGAGAGATCCTCCAGTATTGGAATGGTTCATCTAAAGTAGATGGAGTTCGTCCAGGCAGACGTGGTGTGGCTTATCCAAGGTTGAGGGAGTTCCTCCAGGCGGGTGGCGCATAGATCGTCCAGTGTAGAGATCGATCCTCCAGACAGATGGGGGTGGGGGGGGTCTATTTACAAATCTCTTATTAGAATCTCACAAGTTAATAATTGCAAGAAAGTGTTTTTATTCTGGGTTATTGGGTTTTCAAGTGCGGTACTCGTCTGGATGGTCAGGGGTCTCGTTTATAAAAGTGTACGTGGGATTTTTACAAACACAAACGTCCCAAACATGCTCATCTCTCATCTCTCTGAGCACAGATTGCCTTCTTTCTCGTCTCTTAAGGCTCAGATGTGTGGAGTTCTGAGTTTTTGGACCGGACCGTTTATATAGATCACAAACATATCGGGGAAAGTCACGTACTTAACACTTTGTACGTACACAGGCTTCATAAAGAGACCCTAGAGCTATTCTGTGCTCAGTTGTTGATGAAAGTTGTTGATGTTTTTAACGTTTCACACCCAAGATTTGAGCGCATCGATAGTTATTTGCCTTTTCGGATCAAAGTCAGAAGATAGAAAACGCGGCGTTCTTCCCTGAACCCTTTAAAGTTTACGCTTGACGTTTGCTGGATAAGGATCCCAGCTGGTGGCTCAAGGCTCAAGAATGCTCCATTTTGCTCCTTAAAACCTGTAAAAGTACAGATATAAGAGCAAAAAAACTCTGTTCACTTTAAAGGAAAATATTCAGCATTTTTCAGATTGCTGTTAACCTTTAAACATGCTTTTGCCATCTCATGTTTTAAAACCAAAATAAATGTTTCAAGATTCTCTGATAAATGTCAAATGAAGTCCGAAAATACATCTGATAATATTATGAACCAAGTGGGGGTTTCTAGTGTTTTCCTGTACTTAAGGATCACTTATTTTGCTGTTTTTCCTCGTTATTTAGTCGAATTTTGTTTGTTCAAAGTCTCGAAACTCAAAAAAATGTATGCAAGATGTCTCCTTTAACATGCTGAAAAAAACCTCAGCCATTTCAGCCATAAACCACAAGAAAACAAATACTTCTACTTTTCACTCCAGATAAAAATGTACTGCAGTAGAAAGTACAGATACAGATTTCACACCCAAGATTTGAGTGCATCGATAGTTATTTGCCTTTTCGGATCAAAGTCAGAACAAACAAAACGCGGCGTTCTTCCCTGAACCCTTTAAAGTTTACGCTTGACGTTTGCTGGATAAGGATCCCAGCTGGTGGCTCAAGGCTCAAGAATACTCCATTTTACTCCTTAAAACCTGTAAAAGTACAGATATAAGAGCAAAAAAAAAAAACTCTGTTCACTTTAAACGAAAATATTTAGCATTTTTCATATTGCTGTTAACCTTTAAACATGCTCTTGAGTGCCTTAAATTTGCCATCTTGTGTTTTAAAACCAAAATAAATGTTTCTTACTTATTCTATGACAGGTTTTTATCAGCCTTTGTGTGAAGCGACAGCGCATCCAGTCAGCAGATGGCGCCAGAGCTATATACAGTCTAGTGAAGTCAAGGCTGAAAAGACGTCATTGTGTGGATTTGCTGCAGCAGTTATTGTGTATTTACTTAATTGCTGAAGTTGTCGTACGCGCCGCCGTCTTGTTTCCGTTGTAGTTCACACGGAGCAGACGAGCTCAACAGAAAATAAGTTCTACATGGACTAAAAAGACGTTTTCAGGAAATCGTTGCGTTGTGACTTGTTGTTGCTCGTGTTCATTAAACATTTTACACAAATCAATCTACTTTATATAATGTTTTCGCGAGACTTTTCTATCGTTCTGCGTTTACATGAATGGGGTTCTCGTCAAACCAGAAGTGTGTTTACAATAGGATTGTGGATCTGTGGAAAAAAGACGGAAAAGTGGGCGGAATAAGGTGAATTAAAGGCAATAGAAAAATACAAAGAACATGAATCGTTAGAAAATTTAAATCATGATCTGCTGTTTGATCTGCCGGACGCTGTTTGAAAGATCGAGACGTTTCGACTTTTACTCTAAGTAGTGAGAGTGGGACTCCCACTAATTAGAGTAGCATATAAGCCTGAGTTCCCATACCAGCTCTCTGATTGACAATGACTTGACGGATGACAATGACAATGACAGATAACAGTTCAAACATCTCGATCTTTCAAACAGCGTCCGGATAACAACCTCTGAAACCTTTTCTATGATGAAACACGCCTGGACGAATGAGGGTTTACATCGACGAATCAAAATGGAGGCAAACGTGAAGTGGGACATAGTGTGATTTCACCAAAGAAAGTGGATTAACCTGTGAACAGGGCCGCCGCTTCCATAAGGCATGTAACGCACAGCGCGTAGGGCACCAAGTGCTCTGAGGGGGCACCACATCGGCTGTGCCGTGGCCGCCTGGCCGTGGCGAAAACGAGCAGTGCCCACGCGGTGCCATTCCGGCGCTCGCCAAAGTGAAGCGCATGCACATAATTTAATAAAACCGCGACGCCAAGGGCTCTCTCTCTTTCCTCCTCGGCTCCTCCCTCAGAGAACAGGGATGGCCAAGACCCCAGGCAAAGTTTGAGAGAATGATGAAGACGAGAGAGAGTCAGCGGAGGAGCCTATTACCTGCCCCTCTGCAGCTAACGTCTGACTCTGAGGCGTTTAGGGGACATTTGGTGCGTGGGCTTTTACTGCACTTAATCCGTGAATAAATATGATGCCGATGATACATTCACCATGACAACAGTTCCTGTGCATTTCTTAAAGATGAATAAACTATTTTTATTCATTTTTTGCAAAAAATAAATAAATAAATTGTAGTAGTAGTAATCATTTACAGTTACGAATATTTCGTTTCTTTTACCCTTTGAACTCACCACCAATTGGCACAGAAGCTCTCATATGATGACTTGATAAACAACTTTGCAGCTAGAAAATGTAGACGTACACATTTGTAGGAGCAGTCATTTTTATTCAGTTGCCTGTTAATGTTCACATATACTTCACTTGTTGGATGATTCTATCTGTATTCGTATTTGCACTTTTATTGGGTGGTATTTGTTTTACACTTGAATATTTAAGTTTTATTTAGTTATTTAAGATATTTATTAATATTTTTTTTGTTGGCAACTTACATTTCCATCTTGTGTTTATAGTACTATATATTGTGTATTTAATTTAAGATAATAAAATGAACATGGTAAGAAATGAAAGTAATTGTGGGTTTGGTCATTTAATGCAGGGCGGGGCGGGGGGGGCACCATCAAGACATTTTGCATAGGGCACCAAAAAAGCTAGCAGCGGCCCTGCCTGTGAACATCAAGGCGCTTTTGTTAAATGAAAAACCCTGCCTGATTTAAACACATTAAACATCAAACTTTACTGTTTTTGTTTATTTAAAAGGATAATATCTGAATCAGAATTACTATCCTTCATCTCTAAAGGGTATAGTTTCGACATACAGCCGACCAGCAGAGGAAATGGAAGGTATCAAATAAGAAAAGGAATTGAAATTAAATTTCATTGTCATGTAGGTTTTTTGTCAACTGATATATTGCATTCTTTAACACAAATTGTGCTTTTTGAGCTGCTCAAATACAAATCTGAGACTAGAAAATGTGGCTTTTCCATTCTTTGTTCAAACTATCGTACATTTCTATTTCCTGGAAACCAAAAGTGTTGGCTGTTTTTTGTTTTAAAGACTTAAAACCAGTGGTATTTTAATCTGATCTCAGTTCATTTCGCCTCCAGCTGCCTCCAATCTAAAATTTTGAACATTCTGTGGACATGGTTTATTATTTACTTTTGTTTTGTTTATTTGATCGGGACAGATACCACAAACATAGAGGGCTTTTAGCAGATTAAAGGGTCTATAATCAATAGGTGTCAAGGTTGATCGTTTTTTCAATAATCGTGATCATTTGCAGCCTTATAGGTTATTCATACATACCATATATATTCATATAGAGGGTGGTGGGTGGAGAGTCCTTGCCTCAAGTGAAGTTCCAGGATCTCGGGGTCTTGTTCAGAGGGAAGGATGGTGTGAGATTGACAGATTTACCGTCAGTCTATGTTCCTCCCTCACCTGGTCATGAACTCTGGGTAATGACCAGAGTCACTGGGACAGGTCCAGTCACCGGTAGAAAATGAATGAAAGGATGAATGAATGAAAAATAAAAGTGTATTTTGAACAGAATTCCTCTGTGATGTCATCAAAAAGCGACGTGCAATTGAAAACACAGAGATCATTTACAACATCTGACATGACTTTTTGACAGTTTAAAGTGTCATTCAACAAACTAATGTTCTCCGGTATTATTATTTGTCAAATCATAACTATTGTGTAATGTATATGGATTTTGGCCTTTGTTTTCAGTCTGGTTGCTATGGTAACAATTGTGATATTATATCATATGCTGTTCAACCAGGAAGTAACATTATAAACTTTATAAAAACTGTCAAACTGGAGACAAACAGGCAAAATGTTTAGTAAAATCTTAAATATGATCATGTTCACTACGTTTTAGTGAAATATGTTGTTTAACCTGTCACATAGACTTTAAAACAAACATTTGGAATGAGTTAAACACGAATATTTTCAAGTCGAAGTGTTAATAAAACATTTTAAAAAGACAAAGAAATAAAATTTGCGTTGTTTTTTTTTTTTATTGTCGTGTTTCTTTCCCTCACAATAATCATGACTGAAAATAATATATTGTGACATCCCTAATAATTAAAAGTGCTTGACAAGTGACAAGTTTTTGCAGTTTTCTAATTTTGTCAATATTCAGTGTATTATTACCTACTGTAAATGTAAATTACAGTTTTATACCAATCAGGTCGCTATTTGTGGAGAAAAGTTTATAAATCTGTTGAAAATGACGGGAAGTAAACACATTTATTTATTTAAATGATGCATAGTTTATACAAAATAAACTTTTTTTGATCCTTTGAACATTGATTCAACAAAATAAAGGTGTCACATTTATTTTTATTTGTCCAAAAAAAAAAAATCTGTGACATTAGATGAGTTTTTGGATTGAGGTAATTTCCCAGTGTGATGTCATCATTTGTAAAGATCCATCCATCCATCCATCCATCTTCTTCCGCTTATCCGGGGCCGGGTCGCGGGGGCAGCAGTCTAAGCAGGGACTCCCAGACTTCCTTCACCCCAGACACTTCCTCTAGCTCCTCCGGGGGGATCCCGAGGCGTTCCCAGGCCAGCCGAGAGACATAGTCCCTCCAGCGTGTCCTGGGTCTTCCCCGGGGCCGCCTCCCGGTGGGACATGCCCAGAACACCTCCCGAGGGAGGCGTCCAGGAGGCATCCGGAACAGATGCCCGAGCCACCTCAGCTGGCTCCTCTCGACGTGGAGGAGCAGCGGCTCTACTCTGAGCTCCTCCCGTGTGACTGAGCTCCTCACCCTATCTCTAAGGGAGCGCCCAGCCACCCGGCGGAGGAAGCTCATTTCGACCGCTTGTATCCGCGATCTTGTCCTTTCGGTCATTACCCAAAGCTCATGACCATAGGTGAGGGTCGGAACGTAGATTGACCGGTAAATCGAGAGCTTCGTCTTTCGACTCAGCTCTTTCTTTACCACAACGGTTCGATAAGCGCCGCATCACTGCAGACGCTGCACCGATCCGCCTGTCAATCTCACGCTCCATCCTTCCCTCACTCGTGAACAAGACCCCGAGATACCTAAACTCCTCCACTTGAGGCAAGGACTCCCCACCCACCCGGAGAGGGCAAGCCACCTTTTTCCGGTCGAGAACCATGGCCTCGGATTTGGAGGTGCTGATCCTCATCCCAGCCGCTTCACACTCGGCTGCAAACCGTCCCAGTGCATGCTGTAAGTCCTGGTTTGAGGAAGCCATCAGGACGACATCGTCCGCAAACAGCAGAGATGAGATCCTGTGGTTCCCAAACCGGACACCCTCCACGCCCTGACTGCGCCTAGAAATTCTGTCCATAAAAATTATGAACAGAACCGGTGACAAAGGGCAGCCCTGGCGGAGTCCAACATGCACTGGGAACAGGTCTGACTTACTGCCGGCAATGCGAACGCAGCTCCTGCTCCGGTCGTACAAGGACCGGACAGCCCTTAACAAAGGGCCCCGGACCCCATACTCCCGGAGCACCCCCCACAAGGCGCCCCGGGGCACACGGTCGAATGCCTTCTCCAGATCCACAAAGCACATGTGGACTGGTTGGACAAACTCCCATGAACCCTCGAGCACCCGATGGAGAGTATAGAGCTGGTCCAGTGTTCCACGACCAGGACGAAAACCACACTGCTCCTCCTGAATCCGAGGTTCGACTATCGGTCGGATTCTCCTCTCCAGTACCCTGGAATAGACCTTACCGGGGAGGCTGAGGAGTGTGATCCCCCTGTGGTTGGAACACACCCTCCGGTCCCCCTTCTTATACAGAGGGACCACCACCCCGGTCTGCCAGTCCAGAGGTACCGTCCCCGACTGCCACGCGATGTTGCAGAGACGTGTCAACCAAGACAGTCCCACAACATCCAGAGACTTAAGATACTCAGGGCGGATCTCATCCACCCCCGGAGCCTTGCCACCAAGGAGCTTGCCAACCACCTCAGTGACTTCAGCCAGGGTGATGGGCGAGTCCGCCTCCAAGATCTCAGCCTCTGCTTCCTCCTCGGAAGACGTGACAGTGGGATTGAGGAGATCCTCAAAGTATTCCTTCCACCTTCCGACAACATCCCCAGTCGAGGTCAGCAGCTCTCCACCCGCACCGTAAACGGTGTTGGTGAAGCACTGCTTCCCCTCCTGAGGCGTCGGATGGTTTGCCAGAATTTCTTTGAGGCCGACCGATAGTCCTCCTCCATGGCCTCCCGAACTCCTCCCAATCCCGAGATTTCGCCTCTGCGACAGCCCGGGCTGCAGTCCGCTTGGCCTGCCGGTACCTGTCAGCTGCTTCAGGAGTCCCACGAGCCAGCAAGGCCCGATAGGACTCCTTCTTCAGCCTGACGGCATCCCTTACTTCCGGTGTCCACCACCGGGTTCGGGGATTGCCGCCGCGACAGGCACCAGAGACCTTGCGACCACAGCTACGAGCCGCCGCATCGACAATGGAGGTGGAGAACATGGTCCACTCGGACTCAATGTCTCCAACCTCCCCCGGGATCTGGGAGAAGTTCTCCCGGAGGTGTGAGTTGAAGACCCTGCCGACAGAGGGCTCTGCCAGCCGTTCCCAGCAGACCCTCACGATACGCTTGGGCCTGCCGAGTCTGTCCGGCTTCCTCCCCCGCCAGCGGATCCAACTCACCACCAGGTGGTGATCGGTTGACAGCTCCGCCCCTCTCTTCACCCGAGTGTCCAAGACACGGCCGAAGGTCAGATGACACGACAACAAAGTCGATCATCGACCTCCGGCCTGTGTCCTGGTGCCACGTGCACTGATGGACACCCTTGTGCTTGAACATGGTGTTCGTTATGGACAAGCTGTGACTAGCACAGAAGTCCAATAACTGAACACCGCTCGGGTTCAGATCAGGGGGGCCGTTCCTCCCGATTACCCCTCTCCAGGTGTCACTGTCGTTGCCCACGTGGGCGTTGAAGTCCCCCAGTAGAACAACGGAGTCCCCGGGCGGTGCACTGTCCAGTACACCTCCCAGAGACTCCAAGAAGGTCTGGTACTCTGCACCACTGTTCGGCCCGTAGGCCGACACAACGGTGAGAGACCTGTCCCCCACCCGAAGGCGGAGGGACGCGACCCTCTCGTTCACCGGGGTAAACTCCAACACGTGGCGGCTGAGCTGTGGGGCTATGAGCAAGCCCACACCAGCCCGCCGCCTCTCCCCGCGAGCAACGCCAGAGAAATGGAGCGTCCAGCCCCTCTCGAGGAGACGGGTTCCAGAGCCCAGGCTGTGCGTGGAGGTGAGGCCGACTATATCTAGTCGGAAACGCTCAACCTCCCGCACAAGCTCAGGCTCCTTCCCCCCCAGCGAGGTGACATTCCATGTCCCCAGAGCTAGTTTCTGTGTCCGGAGATCTGGTCGTCGAGGCCCCCGCCTTCGACTGCCGCCCAGATCTCTCCGCACCGGCCCCTTATGGATCCTCCTGCGGGTGGTGGGTCCACGGGAGGACGGCCCCACGTCGCTCGTTCGGGCTGGGCCCGGCCGGGCCCCATGGGGAAAGGCCCGGCCACCAGGCGCTCGCCGTCGAGCACCCACCCCAGGCCTGGCTCCAGGGTGGGGCCCCGGTGACGCCAATCCGGGCGACGTAACTGGCCTCGGTGTTTCTCTATTCATAAGGGCTTCTGAACCGCTCTTCGTCTGACCCGTCACCCAGGACCTGTTTGCCATGGGTGACCCTACCAGGGGCATGAAGCCCCCGACAACATAGCTCCCAGGATCATTCGGGTACTCAAACCCCTCCACCACGTTAAGGTGGCGGTTCAAGGAGGGGCATTTGTAAAGATTTTTGTAGATTTTGAAATATATTTATCTTAACTGCATTGTAGTTAAATGTTTGCTTTAAAGGTCCAGTAACTTTTACTTTTCTGGACAGAGTGTTTTTAATCTTCTTTTTCTCCACAGAGATTTACCAATGTTCCAAGAATTAAACGTCTAAACTGTGCCATAACAAAGTGTCAGCGCTGATCCAGTGTCTCTGAGCGGAGCAGGCGATTGGTTCTCGCTCAGACGTCGTAAAATAACAGAACAAGCCCAAACTGCTCGAAAATGGAGCTAAATTCCGTCCATAACTCTGATAAACGGCACATTCTCAGCCGCTACATCACAGTCGCGAGTGTGGAGCTCGCTGATTAACTGTCAAAGGGAAATAATGGTCGTAGAACAGAGGCCATTCCATCATTAAATATCTTAAATTACATCAGTGTTATCAATTAATGCAGCGCCCCTTGCTCTGTCTGTGCCATATTTTATGTTTTATGTTGCGCTAAATCACCGGAGCACATTCATAGTTTGTGAATTATCTGAATCATCAGAGCAGGAAATCACAGGCCTCACGATTCGACACGATACACGGCTCACGCTACAAGAATATCACAGTTTTATTTTTGTGATACAAGCCATAAATCTTGCATATTCACTACTAGTCAGTACTACTACTTGCTGTTACCATAGCAACCAGCATGTAAACAGGGGTCAAAATCCATATAAAGTACACGATAGTTAAGATTTGATAAATAATGACACCTGATAACAGCTTTATTTTGTTGAATGACCGTTTAAATTGAAAAATGTGTCAGTCGTCTGTAAACTGTCTCTGTATTTTCAAGTGTACCTCGCTTTTTGATGACATCACACAGGGATTCTGTTTTAGAACTCAGCGCTACTTCCTGTCATTTTAAACTTTTATTTTTCGAAATTTCACACACTTCACTTCAAACTTCACGCAGGAAAACTATGATAAATATTTACCACAGATGCCCTCCCACCAAACTATGTAATCATTTTAAATTTATCAGAACCTGTCACATAGACTTTAAACCTTAAATTTGCCCTCTTACTGATGGGGAAAAAAGTCAAAATGCAATAGAAGTTAGAAAATGGTTGCCACCTATGGAATGGAATGTGACAGTAAAGACTGTTAGGACCTATATTGGAATTATGTTATTTTACGATACTTATTGTTAAGTAGCTTTATTAACATTCATTCATTCATTCATTTTCTACCGCTTATTCCCGTTAGGGGTCGCGGGTGACTGGAGCCTATCCCAGTGACTTTGGGCCTTAGGCGGGGTACACCCTGGACAGTGGCCAACTCGTCGCAGCAAACACAGAGAGACTGACATTGACAGACAACCATTCACTCTCACATTCATTCACTAGGGGCAATTTAGAGTTGTCAATTAACCTGAACACAGTCATGTCTTTGGACGGTGGGAGGAAGCCGGAGAACCCGGAGAGAACCCACGGTAACACGGGGAGGACATGCAGACTCCACCCAGAGAGATCGTGTGATGTTGGGGTGGTCCGGGATTCAAACCCACGATCTCCTTATTGAGAGGCAGAAGCTCTAGCCGCTCTGCCACCGTGCACCCGCTTTATTAACATTTCTTTGCAATACTAAAACATTTTATTAAGTCAACGTGTAATCTGAAGAAGTTATAGAGCCAATGCAAAGTAGCAGTCAGACAACGTAGCAGAGAACATGGAGACCATAGGAGTTGAAGCTAAGGGGCGTATACCAACAAGGGAGGAAGTACACGTAACAAAACTACAGCCAGTAGCAGTACAGTAAGAGGGTAGTAATGACGTAAACCAGAAGTTGAAATGAAGGTCAGGAGAAATAGTGGTGAGCTCATGGGGGGTCAGTGAGTTCAGACTTTGGATCAAAGAAAACTAGAACATAGGTGACAGGAATTAATTGCTAAAGAAAGTTTGCTGAGGCAGATGATTGTCAAAAAGAGTTTAAATTGGGACGAGTTATAGGTTGTAAGCAGTAAAAATGATTTACTGTAAAATATGGCATAGAACACAGTTTTAATTAGCTCTATAGAATATGCATTAGATAAGGAGGAGTAAGGTAAGGCACGTGGGTGTAAATCCAGGGGGTCATAGGTGGATGCATTTACCAAGAGGAGGACCCCAAGACCATTTATTCATGAACGAGGAGTATAAAACGGCATGTAACGGTACGATGAGCAGCTTTTTCTGCAGAAACTGCTCGGGTCTTTCTGTACGAGTACTTCTTTTTGTGCCTTGGAAATAAAGACTGTATTTTGCATTGAATCTCTTTGAGTTGGAGTTTTCTTTATTTGATCTTCAGAATTGGATACAACATTACGTTTTTGGGGGGGAAATTATTGTGCACTAAATGAACAAATTTCTCTTCTGTTTGCCCTGACACTTACTGAGTGTGTGCCGCCAGTAGATGGCGCCTAAAGCTATACACAATTTAGTTATGTTATCACTTTAAGAGACGCTATGATGCGGTTAACAGCAGCAGTGATCGTGTTTAGAGGCAGAAATGCGATGGTTTGGAATACACATTTTCTGCTACAGTGACTTTTTTGAGCTTTAAACCATGTTCCATCATCAAAAACACACCTGAAGTTGCATTCAGTTTCATTCACGCTGTTTTGAGGAATGTTTATCAGAAAATCCTCCCCCTCCGAGTGTCAAACACACTTCCTGCTGAACTCCCTCGATCAGTGACCTTTTTTCACATACGTTTTTGAACATACACTCACTTTAAAGGGGCTGTACCTGAAATCTTATCATGTAATCAAGTAAAATCTGTTTCTCCCCAGTACAGATCTATTGTGTTGAGATTGTATTGTGAAAAATAAACTTCTGTGCATTGTCTGCATCTTATTATAAAGTGTGTTTTTCTCCAGGAGGCAGGAAGTGATCCCTTGTTTACCTTTACTTTCTTTGTTGTTGGTTTTTTTTTTTTACCCTAATGACGCATCGTAGAAAGGGTTTCAGGGGTTGTCATCCGGACGCTGTTTGAAATACCCCTGAAACCCTTTCTACGATGGACCACACCTGGACGAATGAGGGTTTACATCGACCTAATGACGCAAATTATGTCCATCTAAAGTCATTTTTGACACATTTTTGCTCTTGTTCGTCCCAGTGTTTGGCCCTGACTGAGCTTCACTTTGTTTCTTCCAGGTTTTGTTCCATCTCCACAAAAAGATGAAGAACATGTCCAAGAAGTCGGAGCGCTCCAAGAGAAAGGTGAGTTTACTTTGGTTAAATATAAAACGTTGCTATTGTTATATCAGTTGGGTTAAAAAAAGTTTCTTTTTTCATGAGTAAAATAAAAATAAAAATCTGTTTGTTGCTCTTCAGAGTGTCATCTGTAGAGAGTCTTCAATGGCAGATGTGAAAGTAGAAAAAGTCATAAAAACAGATTATTTTACTCATAAAAACAGACACTTTTCTCATTAAACAATAACTTTTTTTTCTCATTAAAACAGAAACTTGTGAAGTGTTGATGATATAACTTTGCAAAAACGTAATTTAAACGTCATTAAATCATTTACAATTTGCTTATGAAGGCTCTTATTTTGGGAAGTCGGGTGATACATGAACAGCTCTGAGTTGGTGTTTTGTTTGGTTTTTTAAGTCGGAGGTTTGATCTTCTGAGTTTCTGAGATCACACGCAGCATCTTGTCCAGTAGAGCTGCACGATTTGAGGAAAAATATCTAAGTGCGACCATATTTAAGTTAAAAGAATCACGAGTTTCAGAAGGATTTTATCATTACTTGTCACTTTTAGTTGAGTTTTTTTCTTTTAGTCACCTTTTTTCTCACTTAATAGATGCGATTTTGACGCTTTTAGGAGCATTTTGTTGCTTTAAGACATGTTTTTTCTCACTCACAGATGCATTTTTTATGCTTTAAGGAGCATTTTGGTCACTTTTAGTCACAATTAGTCACGTTTTTGTTGCTTTTAGTCATATTTTTTCACTTTAAGAAACATTTTTTTCACTTTAAGACACATTTTTCTCACCTATAGATGGATTTTTGATGCTATTGGTCACATTTTAGTCACTTTAAGTCATGGTTACTCACGTTTTTGTTGCTTTAAGAGACGTTTTTTGTTGTTGTTTTGTTTTTGATCCTTATAGTCTTATTTTTTGTCACTTCTTTCAGAACATTTTTTAACAAATCTAAACTACAAGGTTAACAGTTCTTATGCAGAATAAAACTTCATATATTGTTGTTTTGCTGTTTTGTTGTAATTGCGTCCATTCAAATTGCGATTTCGATTAAGTGTTCGTCCCTGTTGTCCATATCCATCTGAAAATGCAGAGAACTGTCCTCAGATAGTGCAGAAGACACATTTCTGCACCTTAACCTCGTGACAGTTTGTGACCGCTGTATCCCAAGATGCTCATTTTGGAGCGGCGTAGAAGAGTTGGCTCAGGTTTTCCTGCCGTTTCATCAAAATCCTCTGCCAAGAATCACTTCATGCCGTGCCCTCTTTGTACTTAAGTGTTAGAATGAAACTTTATGCCTATTATTGATGCAACTGATTGGCCCAAACAAACAGAAAATGTCCTGTGTCAGCAGGCGAGACGCTGCAGGTGAGTAGGAAAAAGTTTTTCATCATGTCATGTTTTCATTTAAAAATAAGGCATTTTATGTGGAAAAATGGCCAAAATTGCACATATTTGGGGCATTTAAATCTGAAAAATGGACAGAATCCAGTTTAAATTTCTTTGTTCATTTTCTATACATATTAGTTACAAAAAAACATGTACAGCGTGGATTTTGTATTTCTTATTTAGTTTTTAATCTGACTGAAAATTGTCCTAAAAATCCAAATTTCGCTTCTTTTTTTTTTCACTTAAAGCTTTAATGAATCAGTTTTAAAATTAGATATTAAAAAATCCTTCTGTTAGTTTTGTGAAAATCTTGTTGAGTCCAGATTGTACATTTCTTGGACTGGCCTCCTTGACTGGCCTCCTTGCAAAAGCAAACGGCTCACTCTGAGATTTGACCCCCCCGAACAGAGAGCAGGCTGCCTCCCCCGCCCAACTCGCGCGCCTCCCCGCCCAACCCGCGACGAAGCCTAGAGCGGAGATGGTGCATGCGCTGTGTGCTCCGGTAAACAGCGATACACAAACACTGAATAAACATTTTATTGTCCTGACGGTGCGTCGTGCTGAGTCCTACGTCCTGGATCTGACCTGGAGTTTGACGTGCTCCAGGGCCTCAACGACGGACGTTGCCGTTTGGTAAATAACAAGCTAACTCTTCTATCTATCGTATCCATCGTGTAATTACTGTGTAGCATTAGCATTAGCTGTTTTTATTCTGCGGCTGCGCGCTTCCTGGAGGCGTGGCTTAAACACCGCGTCATCCTGGTGAAGCCGCGTCATCTTAGTGAGGAGCCCCCGTCTGCTGCTCAGCCGAGGGGGACGGAAAAGACAGTTCTCTAGTGAAAACATGAGGGAATCAATCAAAAAACCACTTTGGGCACAACATACGAGGCCCAAATAGCACTGGAGGAAGGTTAAAACCTCTGAAAAGTCAATTTTGCATGTTATGGGACCTTTAAGTTTCCAGAGTAGAAAGGTCAGCTAGTTTGCGTTTCTATGACAAACGATGGACGAAATACAATTGTCTAGCCTTAAAATTATATTTGAGCTTCAAAAGAATCTAATTTATGGAACAGTATCTAATATATCTCTAGATAAAATGAAACATTATTGTGGCCTCAACATTTCTGTGAGTATTTTTCCAGTAAAACCCATTAAATCTGGATTGAGTTTATCATAATTTCATAAAACCTAATGTAAAATACAATAATAAATGTGTTTAAAGCAGCTCTGATGTCACTCACATGTGTCTGAGGCTTTTACTGACACAAAATCATCAATTTCTTTTCATATTTTGTGATATTCTGAGGTTAATCCCAGTTTCTCCAGTGAAATCACATTATGTTCCACTTCACTTTTGCCTCCGTTCTAAATTTAGAATGTTTGTGTTTACAGACTTTTAAAGGGTCTATACTTGTTTAAAGTTTAAAGTCATATACAGCATGTAAAATGTAGTTTGTCCATCCAGTTACATGTTACTGCAGAGATTTAATTGTGATGCAAATTCAGCTCAGACTCAATCACAAAATCACAGAGCCGACAGAGTTAGTAAAACAAAGCTAGCACACGTTAGCATCAGCTGTTTCCTGTTTATCCTCTCACAGCACTCGAGTCAAGACAGAAAATCTAATATTCCCAGTGCATAATGAGTCTAACATTATCCAAACCCAGTGCATTACATAAAGAGAGGCTTTGCAGAGAAGGGAAATAAATGAGGAGAATATGATAACTAACAGGAAGTAGTTTCCTGTTTACTCGAGCGTTAGTCACATCTCACGGCCGCACTTCTCTCATCGCTACTACATCTGGAGTAATGTGACGTCCTGCACAAGTGAAAGGGTATTTTGTTACAGAACTGGTTTGATAGGAACATTTGAGTTGTCCCAAAACTACTCACTTAAAATGGAAATTTGATCATCAGGAATTCTGTGAAAGGTTCTCGTTTCTACCGCCATTAAGTGAATTTAAACTAGTTTCAAAAATGATTCCAGCCGGTGCCGTGACTCTGATTATTGATCATGTTTCTGTGGTTCAGCTCACCGACACCTTCTGTGGTCAGATTTGTTTTGGAATGCCAGATAAGAAAAATAATCGAGCAATATGTGCATGGTTCCAATATGTGAACGGTTCCAATATGTGCACGGTTCCAAAAAAAAGAGCTGGCCACAAAGCCTTATGTCACGTCCCACTGGAACTCTTTCATTGACAATATTCCATGGCAAAGGTTTGATTACATCCGCACAGGTTTCTACTCACCGACAAGTGAAAGAAATATCTCTGAAAATACTGCACATGTACCCAGTAAAACACTTTATGCACACATTTAAAAATGATACAGGGGTGAGTTGCTCTTTTTGTTCCTTTCACCTTGAATGTCACTAAACGTTGAAAGGATTTTTCTCGGTGTATCATTGATAAGATGCACAAAGATTTTGTCTTAATATATGAATATGTTATAATTGGTTGTAAAATGGGTGCACGGTGGCAGAGCGGCTAGAGCTTCTGCCTCCCAATAAGGAGATCGTGGCTTCTCTGGCTCCTCCCACCGTCCAAACACATGACTATGTTCAGGTTAATTGGAAACTCTAAATTGCCCGTAGTGAATGAATGAATGGTTGTCAGTCTCTCTGTGTTTGCTGCGACGAGTTGGCCTCTGTCCAGGGTGTACCCCGCCTAAGGCCCAAAGTCACTGGGACAGGCTCCAGTCACCCGCGACCCCTAACGGGAATAAGCGGTAGAAAATGAATGAATGAATTGTTATGTAAAATATAATTACAGACTAGCCTTTATTATCGATCTACTGCTTTTTCTGGCTAAATTTTACATTCACAAATGTAAATTTTCAAATCAGGAAACGATATTTTCCTCTTGCTATTGAGAGTTTGAACTGTACAAAGTCAATCTTCAATTCAGACAATTAGAAAGCTAAAACAGTGAATATCTGAGAGTTTGTTTGTGTGTATTACTGGAATGCAACTTTGCTGTGTAAGTTTATTATTCACATAAATGCTATTGTGTATTTTTCGCTTCCTCTTAACATTATTTTGTATTGTTTTGTATTTAGCTGTGGTTTTTAGTTTGTTATGATTATTTTTTTCTTTCTTTTTTCCCCCTCTCATTTCGTTACTGCTTTTTGTTTTGTTTTTTACCTTGTATTTCAACCCCTGGTGTACTAAATTTGTAGTCTGCATTTAGCCAGAGTTCTTTACACAACATTCTTTGTAACGTTGGCTGTTGCTTTAATAATAATAATTAAAAACAAACAAACGATGAAGGTCTTTTTGTGAATCGCTGAGACTAGCCTCAGAATTAAAAAGTATAATTCAGGTCGGAGCAGATATCTAAACACACATAATGAGACGGGATATTTTGTCGTTTTCAGAGGAAATAATGTGGAAGATTTGCTGTGACGTCATCATTGAAACCAGTTACAATATCTGTGGAGGCCATAGCTTTTATACTTTATCTTGTTTAGGATGTTTTTACTGACTTTACGTGATCATATGTCACTATTCAAGTTTCAGTGAGAGTGCTTGGATTAACCGCCCACACTGTCGCCTTCCTCTGGATTTAAAATTAAGTGACAGCACATATGTTAGCGACACGGTGCTAACAGTCTGGCTGCTTTGAAAGTTTCAATGTGTGAAGTCGTACACACAAATATGGAGTGTTTTCATCTGTTTTTTTTTTTTTTTTTTTTTTCTGCAATTAAATATTTTTATTCAGCTCTTTGTATCAAATCTTACATCTGTGCCATTTTTGATACCAGACAGACAAATAACCGAACACAAACAAACAAACAAACAAAAAATACAGATTACAACTTAATAATTGAAAAAAAAATTTGAAATCAATTTAAATTAAAATAACCATAAAAAATAAACAACTAAATTATAATAGCAAAAAAAAACAAACAAACATACAAGTATGAAAATAATAATGAATAAAATTGAATAAAAATGAATAAAAAAGTGTTTTCATCTGTTTATGAGTCAAAAAATAGCCACAGGACTAGTTACACATGGAGATTTTTGTAGTTCAACTTAAATATTGAACTATTTTTTATATTTATATTTAAAGCTTGCTAGGGGCACCAGACTTTTTTGGGTGTAAATTACGAAGTTTATGAGTATCTTGTGAGAGCAGCACTTTGTGACAGAAATGAGACCCCTGTGCGCTGCCTGCGTCTAACAATAAAGTATTTTGTCTCGAAGTAAGAGCTAAAAGCAGCGCTCTGATTGGCTGTGCTTCAGTGGTCCTCCCAGTTTCACTTTGTCGTCTGAAAAAGCTGATTTAAAGCTGTGCACGGGACCGAAAATGAATGCACATGAACGATGTGCCAAAGGGTTTGTGAGAGCGAGGGACGAGTCAGATCGATTAAAAAACTTCTGGTTCCACATAGGTCTGGGTGATACGGTGATAAAAATCGAATCGTGAGCTGGTCCCTGTGACAATCTGCTATTTTTGTGAAATCGTCGTATCGTGATTGACTGTTTGTGTCTTTAATGCAGCTGTCTGTTCAAACACACTTTTTCTCCTGTTGTTTAGCCTCTGAAGCCTCTGAGCAGATGACTTTATTTACCTCTTATAGACCAGGGCTGCACAATTTAACGAAATCGGCAGAAAAAGCATGACCAAAAGTGATAAAAATGCGCTCAAAAGCAACCAAAACGCGCCTGCAAACAAGAAACACAAGTCGAGACAAAAATGTGGAAAAAAAAGTGACAAAAAATGACTAAGACTCATTTAAATATGACAAACGCAACTGAACGTGACAAAAACTAAAAAGCTACAAAACAGAATCCTATTATTCAAACCTAAATCGTAAATCTAATCTTAATCTCACTGGTCAGAAAAATCACAATTCGATATTTTTCCTAAATGGTGCAGCTCTGTTAAAGACAATAGAAAATACAAAGTGAACATGAATCATGATAAAATCGAAATCATGATCTGGCCCCAAGGAAATCGTGATCATCATTTTTTGTCAGATCACCCAGCACTAATTTATATTATAAGTTAGGATTATATGAAAATATGTTAGTTATAAGGAATGATTGCAACTAGACCTGGGCGATACGGTGATGAAATGAATGAAATTGTGAGCTCGTCCTGTGACAATCTGCTATTTTTGTGAAACCGTTTGTGAACCGTGATTGACTGTTTGTGTCTTTAATGCAGCTGTCTGTTCAAACACACTTTTTCTCCTGTTGTTTAGCCTCTGAAGCCTCTGAACAGATGACTTTATTTACCTCTTATCGACAAGGGCTGCACAATTCAACGAAATCCACACAAAAAGCAAAAAAAGCACGACCAAAAGCGATAAAAATGCGCGCAAAAGCAACAAAAACGCGCCTGCAAACAAGAAACACAACTCAAGAGCGACAAAAACGTGAAAAAAAACAACAAAGACTCATTTAAATATGACGAAGCACAACTGAATGAGACAAAAACTAAAAAGCAACAAAACAATCCTATTATTCAAACCTAAATCGCAAATCTAATCTTAATCGCACTGGTCAGAAAAATAACAATTAGATATATAGACGCGTTTAAATATGTCGAATACAACTGAACGTGACAAAAAGAGACAAAAGGACAAAGGTGGAGGAAATCGAGGATCTGGAAGCCCATATCGACTTCTACTACGACAGACAGCAAGACATCATGGATTCAGCCCCGGCAAACCCAACGAAAAAGAGGAAAACGGACTCTTCCACTGATACGGATGATTTACTCACGGCAGGAGAGGTCAGTTTAATGGAAAGCATTAATAAAAAACTGGATCTTCTCATTCCGTTACATCAGGATGTTAAAGGTCCCATATTCTGCTCTTTTCCCCTTCACACAGTCTATTCTAAGGACTTTGTTGATAAAATTTTGCGTTGTGTAATATCCATAACATAACAGTTTCCAAAAAACACCCATTTCTTGGACTGGCCCCCCTCCTTGCAAAAGCAAACGGCTCACTCTGAGATCTGACCCCCCCGAACAGAGAGCAGTCTGCCTCCCCCTCCCAACCCGTGCCGAAGCCTAGAGCGGAGATGGTGCATGCGCCGTGTGCTCCGGTAAACACCGATACACAAACACTGAATAAACCTTTTCTCGTCCTGACGGTGCGTCGTGCTGAGTCCTACGTCCTGGATCTGACCTGGAGTTTGACGTGCTCCAGGGCCTCGACGACGGACGTGCCGTTTGGTAAATAACAAGCTAACTCTTCTATCTGTTGTATCCATCGTGTAATTACTGTGTAGCATTAGCATTAGCTGTTTTTATTCTTGCGGCTGCGCGCTTCCTGGAGGCGTGGCTTAAACACCGCGTCATCCTGGTGAAGCGCGTCATCTTAGTGAGGAGCCCCCGTCTGCTGCTCAGCCGAGGGGGACGGAAAAGACAGTTCTCTAGCGAAAACATGAGGGAATCAATCAAAAAACCACTTTGGGCACAACATACGAGGCCCAAATAGCACTGGAGGAAGGTTAAAACCTCTGAAAAGTCCATTTTGCATGATATGGGACCTTTAAAGACATCACTCATAGCTTAGAATTTGCCCAACATGAATCGTGATAAAATCGTAATCATGATCTGGCCCCAAGGAAATGGTGTTAATCCTTTTTAGTTCCACGGTCTGAGAATCAGTTACTCCAGCTTTAAGAATACATTTGTGCACTTCACACTTGGCTTTTCTCGTTGTGTAAATCCACGAAAAGCTGCTCGTTCAGATGCGGCGGCTGGTGTAAGATTTGTAACATTTTATTTTTAGAAATTCCATTGCGATGACTCAAAAACGAGAAGGAAACCATAATCTGTCAGCGTGTCGGCGCAGAGAGCGGGCTACGTGCCGCCGCTGCAGGTGGACAGAGTGTTTTCAAAAATGTTTCTTTCGATAAGTGGCGGTTTGCAGCGTTTGCAGATTCCCGACACACACAGTTTTCTCATGAAAGCATAAAGTCTGATGTGAGTAACAGGTGGAAAATATGCACAGTGTGGAATATGTTTTAAAGCCGGTGTACTTTATTCTAAGCATCAGTTTGTGACAAAATCAGACCGCTGTGTGCTGTCTGAATCTGGATTTATGTGTTTATTTACTTAAGAAACAAGGAAATAATGCAAATGAAGGATGTTTTAAGGCGAGACAATACAGGAAAAAACAGTTTTTTTCAATTTTTTGTTTTTTCGGCTTGTCCAATCTGCTCCCAAAGATGTTTTATTCTTTCATTGAATCCACTTCATCCATAGATTTCTCTGGGACATTGTAACTTTTTTTCTTAAAATGCATTTTTCTCCCTCGAGACATAAAGATCAGCCTTAAAGTAGATCCTACACCAAACTGTACAATCTGGACTCAACAAGATTTTAACAGAACATAATTGTTGATATCTAATTCTGAGCCTGATTTATTAATATTTTATATCAAAGAAATTAGCAGAAATTCTGTCCATTTTTCAGATTGAAATGTCCCAAATATTAGGGATGCACCGATACTGATACTGGAATCGAATACTGGCGTCGATTACAGAAGAATGTGTATCGACTTCTGAATATGGGTTCAGTCGATTTCCTGGTTGGGTCTTTTAATAGATTCATTAAGACTATTTACAAACTTTTGTTGATCCAGAACAGCTCGCCATGTTTGAGGTTTTGTCACATAAAGCTGTTTTGTCGAATAGTTACACAACCCAATTGGATAAGTTTTGTCTTGTGTTATTCTTGTTTTAAGAAAATGAATGCTAATTTTAGTCCCTGCAGAAGTATCGGTTGATAGTAGGGCTGTGATCCTTTAGTCGTTTAGTCGATTAATCGGTCGATGGCATCTTTGTCAACCAAGATTTTTATTAGTTTATGGCAAAAACAAAGATATGAAGTGAGTTAGCTAAAGATTTTGGAGCAGACATGTCCAAACTCAGGCCTGGGGACCAAATGCGGCCCTCAGACCAATTTTTCTTGGCCCTCAGTCTTCCTGGTGGACCGGCCCACATTGTCCTGATAAGTACTATTTACAGCACATTTCAGATTTTCTACAATTCCAACCTAAATAACTAACATTTTGGTGCAGCACAGACCTGATATTAAGGCACTGAGACTGAATGTAGATGTGGTGGAGCTTAAAACATCAGATAAATGCAGCTTTTTTTAACGTTTCACGATTGATTTGTGGCCCTCCGCTTGGTCTATATTTCAATATGTGGCCCTCGATGGAAAAAGTTTGGACTCCCCTGTTTTGGAGTCTTAACGTATAAATACACTATATCCTAAACTACAATTGTGTTGTTTTGGTTTATATAAATGGAAATACTTTACAGTTTTGATACAGTTTTGCCACACCCCCTTTTAGTCGATTAATCGGTCGATGGGGCTGGTCTTTAGTCGACCAAGAATTTCTTTAGTCGACCACAGCCCAAGCTGATCGATAGATACTTAAATACTTAAAGCCCAAGTATCAAAATCGGCATAGGATCTTAAAAAGCCGAATCAGTGCATCCTTACCAAATATGTGCATTTTTTGGCTGTTTTTCACATAAAATGCCTTATTTCTACATGAAAACATGACATGATGAAAAAGTTGTAATACATTTTTTCTTGCATTTCTTTGACTAAACTACAGGAGAAGTTTCAAATTTATATGTTTAAATTTAAGATTTTTTTTCTATTGTCTCACCTTAAGTAAATTCCATGGACTCGCTCCCCTCTGCAGACCGTCTGTTGATGTTCCACAAAAGTCTCCACAGACTGTGCCGCTGCATAAAACAAGGACAGAAACAGTGACTGCAGCGTCGTGTGGGTCAGACATTCAACAACAACATGTGATAAACCAGAGAGTGACAGAGACATTTGGAGCCGTCTGTACCACACGGACCTCACTTTGCACTGATTCAGTTTGCATTTTTAACAAGTTACAAAATGAAATGAATCTGTTTTAGATATATTGCTGCTCACACATGATGTCATACAGTATTTGTCAGCCATAGTTTGAATGATTCTTAAAGGGGCTGGTGCTTTGTTCACTGAGAGTGCAGTGTGTGCCAGAGGAGTCCGCCCTGATATGACGGGCGTTTCAGGAGAAGGATGTGAGTTCAGTCACCTTTTGTCTGATAAAAACATTCATTTTAATAGTTGAAACCTGGATTAAGTTTTAGGATGAGAGCTGAATAAATATGATGTGACCCTTTTCTATTTAATAATAAGATGATAAATGAAAATGTATTTAGATAAATCAGTTTAAGAGGTGCACTCGTACTCCTGGAGAGTCCATCACCTGCTTGTCACTCTGGAGTCACTGTTTAGTCTGGATGTTCCACATTGTTAGTGTGACGAAGGACTTGTCCCTGGGTGTTTGATTGACAGGCAGAGTAGCCAATCAGAAGTCAGTCTAGTCACGTTTGGGTGACAGCGCTACGTGTTTGCTACGTGTTTTTAGTTGTTGTAAAGAGTACTGTGCAGACCTCGTGGTTGCCAGTCCGTGTGTGTAATAAAACAGTGAGCAGTGGTTGGATTTAAGCACAAATATTCCTCTTCTCTTACTTTTCACTAATGTCATGTGTTACATTTTCAAAGTGTGTGACCGTTACTTGCCGGGTCACTGTGTGGGGCAAATGCATATTCACCTTATTCTGCCCCGCCCACTTTTGCTGTTTTTGCACTTTTGTTGTAAACGCACTTCCGTTTGACGAGAACTCTGTTAAAGCTAATGACGAACGAGGGAAAAGTCGCGCCGCTAAAATGTTACATAAAGTAGGTTAACTTGTGTAAAATGTTTAATGAACACGAGCAACAACAAGTCAACAACGCAACGATTTCCTGAGGCCTGAAAACGTCTTTTTAGTCCATGTAGAACTTATTTTCTGTTGAGCTCGTCTGCTCCGTGTGAACTACAACGGAAACAAGACGGCGGAGCGTACGGCAACTTCAGGAATAAAGTGAATATATAATACAGGTTTGAAATAAAGTACAGATATTTCAAAGAGCTAATAGTATTATTTTTTCAAAGTGATCAGACCAGCGCTGGTGTGAGATCAGCCGCTTGTGAGGTCAAGGGTCGTGACATGGTTCAATGTGGAGTGTTTTCAGCTGATACTGATATCAAAATATATATTTCATGCTCTTGAGGCCCATATTGGTGTCAATATTTTCAAAATATATACACATTTAAGAATTATGAAATAAAACACATTGACATTTGTTAATGTTTTTAAAAATGTGTTTAGTAAACTATCAAGACTTAGATTTATTTCATTTAACGTGTCGTACATTATTCTCGACAATAATGCCCCAAAATTACACCAAGTTTTTGTTTTATTTCATCAAGCGCCACAAATCCAATATACATCAGTCAACAGTAAATGTAAATATTCATGTTTTTATTTTTCTGCCTCATTAATGGATCGTTAGCTGTACATCAGCCCAGTGTGTGACGTCCTAAACACATCCGTCTGTTGTAAATATAACACTCACACGTCTCCACAAACCCAGCGGGTTAATTTTAACAAGTCTTCTGTAAATATTAAGTCCCTCAGATTTGCACAGACTCAAATATATTTAGCCTCAACCTAAACTTCCCTGACACTCGTCTGTGATGGCCCGGTGTCCAGCCCTCATTTTGGTCATGAAATCAAATTAATTAAACTAATGGTATAGACAGAACATTATACATATGTCATATTGTGTATATTAAGCCAATGCAAGAGCGTTCAAGTGAGACGGATGACGTGGTTTAGTATAAATCCAATTCACCAGAAGGAAATGATGGTATTTTGTAAAAGAAAATCAGACCTCTTCACTTTTCTGCATCTAAGTGTAAGACTTTTAATCAGAGGAAGAGGCTGGTGTTTTTTCGTGGAACACTTTGGGATGAGGATTGACTGTGACCGATGTTTCTCCGCTCCAAAAACAAGAGTGAACAAGATCTCATGAGATAAAACAGTGTTTCCCAACCAGGGGTACGGGGACCACAAGGGGTACGTGAGCGATTACCAGGAAAAGAAGATGAAATGTACTTTATCTGAATTAAAAAGTGCTCTTAGTTGTAAATTTAGCATATTTTTTGAGTATCTTGGACCATAAATCAAATAAAAATACATAGCTAATAGTAATAATTGACTATATTTGACTATTAAACCCATTTATTTGCCCGAAACACAATTTAAGGGGCACTCTGAGTGTGAGACAAAGCTTAGGGGGTATTCCAGACTAAAAAAGTTGGGAACCAGTGAGATAAAAGATTGTGCAAACATGTGGAAAATGATACTGTGAGATTGACATGCTGTGGTGCTAAAAATACAGCAAAAATATTAAAACATAAATACGAAAATTATCTGCATTTTATTGATTAATGGAGACCTATTGTTCAAAATCAACTTTCATGAGCTTTTAACTGTAATATAATTGTCCCGCTTGTCATTAAACCACTCGAAGATGTGTTTAGAGTGATTCGTGCATATTTGAGTAATTTATTCTCCATTTTTGACATAAATTAAAAAAACAACAACAACTGTGTAACATGTAGAGGCATCAACTCCAGAAAACTAACAGGAGGAGTGTGCAGAACAAGCCCAGACAAATCAGACAAATAAAAAGGTGCTAGATTGTTTAGAGACTTATAAACAAACAGTAAAACCTTAAACTGGATTTTGAAAACAGCAGGTCAGAGTGGAGCGAGGACAGCACGGGGGTCATGTGCTCCCTGCGCCTCGTCCCACTGAGTGTTTTGGACCAGCTGAAGTCTGCACTGGAGACTGGTCCAGGACAAAGTACAGTGAGTGACAATAGTCCTGGCCAGACGTTATCAATGCATGAACCACTTTTTTCATTTGGTTCAGGGGCAAATAGGACTTGACTTTGCTCAAGAGTCTAAGTTGGAAAAAGGTATAGTTTTCACCACTGAACTGATCTATTAGTCAAGTTTAAAGTTATAATCGAGAAAAAGAACAATAAGATGAAAACTCTCTAAAAAACATTTTGTAATTCAGGGAAATTTCCAGATATTACAGTTTCAATCTTTCTGTTGTTCAGATTTAAAAACTTCAGAGACATCCAGTTTTTAACTTCATTAGGCATTTGTGGAGTGTTGTGTTGTGGCAGAGTCTGATTTTGTAGATTTTTTAGAGGCAAATAAATGTACACATCTTCAGCAAAACAGTGAAAGGACACATTCTGTTTCTTAAAGGATGATCCCAGAGGCAACATATATAAAGAAAACAAAAGCAGGCCAAGAATCGAGCCTTGGGGAACTCCACTAGTGATGGGGGGCTCTCTCTGAATAAAAAGAGGAAAGGTTGTCAGTCATGTACAACTGGAACCATTTAAGAGCTGTGCCTTTTATGTCAGCACAGGACTCAAGGCGGGACAAGAGAACTTTGTGGTCAAACGGGTCAAATGCCGATGTCAAATCTGAAAGCACCAGCATGGAAGAACCTCCTGAATCAGAAATTAAAGAAGATTGTTATAAATCTGAAGTCAGTTTCTGTTCTATGAAAAGACTGAAAAACCGGACAGAATTTTTTCAAAAATGTCATTAGATTTAAGATGCTGTTGCAGCTGGGCATGTACTAGTTTTGTCTAAATACAGGAAGTCCCTCCTGACTAGGCACGGGACGATATTGAAATTTTATGTCATGATTGTCACGGCCAAAATAATTGCGATTAACGATAATATCACGCTAGTTATGAAAATTGATGACAGTTTGAAAACGTGACATATAAAGACATTACTCTCTCATTATAAATAACTTCTGACTTGTACTTTCCGATTTGTACTTTATTATAAGTGAAAACAAAAACGATCTAGAGGAGAACATAATGGGTAAGTTGCTTTTTTTCTGCACAATCTGGTGACAAAATGACGATTATCTTTGGCGATCATCACGATTAAACAAAATGTAGCACAAACGATTATTGTCTTCCCTTTTTATCACCATAAACGATATTATTGTTTATTGTCCCGTCCCTAGTTCTGACTTCACTAATGAATTGGGACGGTCCTTGTCGTGGCTGACGGTGACACACGCCGGCTCAATGAAGAGGAGGAGGGGCTTCCTCGGCTTATTTGACCAAATCGGATGGAGCCCTGTAGTATTTGGCGCTGCAGGACGATGGAGGAGGCTTGAGACGTGATTGGCTGAGAGGCAAAGGACTCTTGTGATTGGCAGATGGTGGACTACAGTCAGAACAAAGCCTCAGATTAACGCCACAGTCCTGGGACTCTCTGGAGTGTGCATGTTTATGGGAAAAACTGAATTCTTTCCTCTAATCTGCAAACTGTGCAGAGACAGGCCCCTTTTTGTTCTGACTGGACTCAGCTCACATCGCCCTAAGCTTTTAAGCACAAAACGCACAAAAGTGAAATCCATGAACTAAAACGATCTGTGAAAAGTGTCAAATAAAATCAAAAAGAACGTGACAAGCCTTAAAACTCCTGCTGCGAGCCTTTGAAGTCACTGTATTATATTTCACTAAATGGATTTCACAGATGAAAGAGTCAAACTTCTTTTGTGTTTGAACCTGATTTGGTCTTGGACGGTGGTAGACAGATCAAGATGGCGCCGCTGACGGATGCCCTGGCGTTTTGGTGCGCTCTATGTTGTTTGTTTTTGTGCGTTAATCGTGTGTCCGCGTGCTCTTACACCCGTGAAGAGCTCTTAAACTTCCATCCTCACCTCCTCCATCACCGTGTGGTACGCTGGAGCCACAGCCAGGGACAAACAGAGACTACAGCGCATTGTGCGCTCTGCTGAGAAGGTGATCGGCTGCAGCCTTCCATCTGTCCAGGACCTGTACGTCTCCAGGACTCGGGGACGAGCAGGTCGGATCACAGCTGACCCTTCTCACCCTGGACATGGACTATTTAAGCCCCTCCCCTCGGGCAGGAGGCTACGGTCCATCCGGACCAGAACCTCCCGCCACAAGAACAGTTTCTTTCCCTCTGCCGTTGGACTCATGAACACTTTGTAACACCTGTCACTTCAACAATAATACTATTTAAGAACAATCTATTTGCACTACTCATTTGCACATTGCACTATCTGCCAACTGTACATTCTGTATATAGTCTATCTTAGTCTATTTTATTCTTAATTTTATGCATGCCTTTTTATATATTTTTTATATTTTATCCTTTGCTTTATGTTGCACCTACGCCGAAGCAAGTTCCTACGTTTGTGAATTTCACTGACAATGGCAATAAAGAGTTTCTGATTCTGATTCTGATTCTGATTCTGGTAAAACTTTGAACCGCGTCGTCAAGTGTCACCGACTGCAGGCCACAGGGAACAGAAAATGCTGCAGTGAAATAGGAAAGTCTCAAAAAAATATAATGTGTATTTTAGTCTCTCGTCTACAGTTTAAGTAATAACTGTCAGGTATCTGATTTGAGGATTTTAAATGTAATTCATGCGTTCTGCTGCCCCTCTGGGTTTTCAGACTTGTTTTGATCAGGTCAAAGCTCTAATTGCCTTCTCTGTGCTTTAGATGCCTCTGTTATTTTGTTTTTCTTTTTTATTCATTAGCTGAACAATAAAAACAACAATAAACAGCAAAATAACACAAAATAAACTGTTTTATATCAATCTTTTCCCACCCCAAGTCCATTAGTGCTTTGTTCTTCATTTTTCTTAATTTAGAAACGTGAGTGCAACATTTGAAATCATAGGCTGTGTCTGAATGTCCTCCCCTCACCCCTCATTCATTCAGTCGGCAGAACTCCAATAGAAATGAAAATTTCTGCTATGAATATAGATCAAATCCGCCTGACACGCACATATTTTTATTCATCACGGATTATGATTATGTGTCAACGTTTATTCTCCGAGTTGAGCATCTTTCACCAACATTAGACGCCTCTGATCATCGTGAGCTAAAAAAAAAAAATCTTAATATAATGGGGTGCACGGTGGCAGAGCGGCTAGAGCTTCTGCCTCTCAATAAGGAGATCGTGGGTTTGAATCCCAGACCACCCTAACATCACATGATCTCTCTGGGTGGAGTCTGCATGTCCTCCCCGTGTTACCGTGGGTTCTCTCCGGGTTCTCCGGCTCCTCTCACCGTCCAAAGACATGACTGTACAGGTTAATTGGCAACTCTAAATTGTCCGTAGTGAATGAATGTGAGAGTGAATGGTTGTCTGTGTCTCTGTCTCTCTGTGTTTGCTGCGACGAGTTGGCCACTGTCCAGGGTGTACCCCGCCTAAGGCCCAAAGTCACTGGGATAGGCTCCAGTCACCCACGACCCCTAACGGGAATAAGCGGTAGAAAATGAATGAATGAATGAATGAATACACAAGACAATGTTTACCGTGTTTGTTAATATATACCAGTGGTAGTTAAGTAGCTTAGTTTCTGGAAGCCGTTTGTTTTTGTTTTTGTTTTTTTGCACTTTTGCTAGTGTTTTTCTCTGCCGTCTTTTATTCCCTTTTCGCTGCCCTCTCTCTCTTTTTACAACGTCCGGGCAATACATTGCAGTCACATGGCTACGTACACAGGTACATTTTTTCTTAAACAAAATACATAAAATAATAAAACAATTGCAAATTATACAACCAACAATTGTCATAGTTTTGTGTTCTCTGTGGCACTGACAGACTGACATCAGCTACAGTCATTCTGGACAATAATGCACCACAAACATGGTGGTGTTGACAGTTTGATAATGAAATGTATGTTTTGTTCCATCAAGCGCCACAAATCCTACAGGAATAAGTGAACTTTAGAAACTAGTGGCTGAAGCTGATGTTGACAGTTATTACTCTTTGGCAAATGTAATGCACATATAAACAACAACCATGTGTCTGCGCCGACAAAATGAGTTTTTTTATTTGGAACATTTATATTAGTGACAATCTGTGCACACAGCTGTTCTACCCGTCACTCCAGGAAGGGTCTTTAGAGGTTGTGCAGATCACATGATGCTGAATGTTTGCAGTGAGTGGGAAAAATGCATGAAAGTCAACAGTGAGTGGCATTTTATCCTGTAAAAAGTAACTAAAATGTGGAAAAAAGCTGCTACAGTCATAACAAATATAGAAGTCTTCAATTCTGCAACAAACTCTGCAAATAAACCACATAAACAACATCACACACAGCTGGACTTTGGATCACACACAGCTCAACTCATGACATTCTTAAATAACATTAGTCCAAGTGTTGAGGAAAATAATAGACTGTGTGCAAGGAATATGAGTTGGCTAATTATTTAAAATGTCTAATTGTACTGAGTACATTCTGTACAGTTCTGTCCCTGAGGTTTTTGCAGAGTAAAACTAATAAATCCTTAAAGATCACACGGTGAACAATGCGCTGCAGGTGGATGTCACTGACAACATGTTACAGACTTTAACAAAGGAAAGAAACAAAACAAAAAATGAAACAGATTTGATCAATATATAAAAACAATCAGGTAGTCTTTACTTTACATTTTAATATATATATTTTTTAAAATATTTTAATATATATTTTTATAAAAAGTTAGCATTAGCTGTGAGAAACGGTTAGCTTAACCAACTGCTGCTGCGTACAGAGCCCATTGTTGTGATGCAGTTAAAGCATTGAGTTATAATGAGAGCTAAAGAGGACATCGCCATGGTAACCCACAGTCACCAATGTCCAGCTCCGGCAGCCATCTTGTGTTGTCAAATTTTACAAAATAACACACAACACTACACTACGTACAAACTAACAGGGAGTTTTTAATTAGCAATAAATACTTTGATGATTGAACTTTTTTGTATTTGCACTTTATCCAACACTTATTTTCTACCGATGTTATACATTCTTCTTTTATAGTATAGTATAGTTTTATAGTTGTGAAATAAACTAAATAATTATCAATACTTCTGTCCATATGGTGTATTGACACATAAACAAACTGATTCATTCTCCATAAGATCCCAATGTCGTGGTACCCTTTCTAGGGTAAATATTCATTTTCATTATTCAGATAAAATCATTCCTTCCAGGTAAAGTTATTATGACCTCAAATATACCATTATATGTGAATTTAAACTCTTTTATGCTTTTTATTGCCCTGTTTTTACATCTTTTACTATTAGCATTTTATTCTTTGTCCTCTCACAAGATGGCTGCCACTGCTGCCATGGTAATAGAACCTCACTTACTGTATATAACATACACTTAAGCCCCTTTATTTGCCATTTACTATTTATTCCCAGACAGCCACCTACTGTAAATAAGAGTGTGCACTTTATACTTTATATTGTATTTTTGTTACCATGTTTATTTATCCTATTTTTATTGCATGCGCCTATTTCATTCATTCCTGTTCTAAACTGTGTGTTGCAACATTAGAATTTCCCCATCGTGGGACAAATAAAGGATCTCTCTTATCTCTTAACCCATGTTCTCTCTAGCACTTATTATAATTCAATGTTCACTAGCGAGGACCACAACCTCAGATGAATGAAAAAACATTTATTATAGCAATGAATCAAAATGTGACCACAGAATGCAGAATTTGGGGCTCCGATGGGGCCTCATGTCCCCTGAACCTGAAGATAAGGAGAGAATAGTTAAATAGAGGAGCCCGGAGGCTTCAACAGGCTGGTGTGGTCCGGCCTCGAACTTAAAATAACAAACTTATCTTCATTTAAAGAGTCCAAATCTCCAACTGTCGAGAGTAAACATGTTCTGCACAGTCGCAGCAACAACAGAGAAACTAGTTCCAGCTGACATTTTACCATATAAAGTTAGAGTTAGAGTTATTTTTATTCTGGTAAAAGAACGTCTGTGCATAACCTTTAAACAGAGTCACATTTCTGTTTAAACGATCATAACCACCAGTGCCGCGTCATCACTTTCTGTTCTTTTCTAAACTCAACCGTGTGACGAAGAGATTAACACCGGCATCGCACTCACAAGACGCACCGAAAATGTAAATACCCACCGCTCCGCATTTTTACAGCATAGTTTTGCGATGCCGTGGGCGCAGAGGGAGCCGTGGGTCTGTTTGAAAGCGTCCCCTCGTGTGGCAGCAGCAGCTCGTCCATCACGGCACGACGCACCATCCCGGGACCAATGTTTACAGCTGCACTCCAGACTCCCACAGCCGCGCAGATAGCGGATTCATCTGCAGAGCGGGCCCCGGAATAGACATCGAGTGGGAGTGACGTTTCAGTGTTTAACTTCAGCTTTATGGAGGACATACTTCAGATTTTCTCCTGCCAACGCAAAAGTACAACGCCTTAAAGTGCATCGGACAGGTTAGACTGCACATTTCACTGTTCGGACGGGTTATTTTGACCTCGGAACATCTGTAAAATTTAACTCTATTCTATGATAGGGCTGCAGTCGACACAAGACGTGCCAAATTTTGTCGACTGAACAGTGGTGTGGCAAAAGTACATCAAAACTATCCATGTATCTAAACCAAAACCTGCACTCAAAAACAGCTGCTCTGGAGTTGCACAAACAATTCATACTTAAAATATACAGTCATGGCCGAACGTGTGGGCAACCCCGATGTTTTTACAAGAAAATATAGCATTTCTCCCCAAAAAGACTCGCTTTCAGGTGTGATATTTATATTGCCCAGACACCAATGCCGTAGTTTTCATAATTCAGATAAAATAATTACTTCCAGGTAAAGTTCTCTGTATTATTATGACCTCAAGTATACATTTATATTTATATATTTTTAATTTTTATTGCCCTGTTTGGTATTATTTTCTATTAGCATTTTTAACTTTACTCCATGATAGGGCTGTAGTCGACTAAAGACATTCTTAGTCGACTAAAGAAGTTCCCAATTGATCGATTTGTCAAAAGTGGTGTGACAAAAGTACGTAGAAACTATCTAGTATCTCCATGTATCTAAACCAAACTGCACTCAAAAACAGCTGCACTGGAGTTAATGCACATACAACAATTTATACTTTAAATGTACAGTCATGGCTAAATGTGTTGGCACCCCGGATGTTTTTGCTTGAAAATATAGTATTTCTCCCCAAAAAAACTTGCTTTCAGGTGTGATATTTATATTGCCCACACCGGTTTCTTGCCCCAGGTGGATTTAAACGAGCATCAAGCATCAAAATTGTGGTTAAACAAAGGTATTTAACCACAATTTTGAAAGAATGCCAATAATTTTGTCATTCTATAAAAAACAATAATTGGATTGATGAAGGTTCTGTGGTTTAAAGATTTTTAAGTTGATGTTTATGTTCATGTATCGCTCACTTTCCTAACGCAGTCTCAGCGTCGTAAACATTCACCGCGATGAGTTCATAATCACTTTTCGCCAGACTCTGAGCCCAGAGCGACCAGTGAATATGAGATTTTTACTCAATTTTACCCAGAACCGAAGCCGTTTGAGGACGTCCTGCTGGAAAATATTTACAGACGAGAGAGTGTCATCATCAAAAACACAAAATATACTCATGATTCCTGCTCAGTCTGAGACGTAAAGCCTCGTCTCAGCTCATGGCAGTTAACGATTAGTTGAATATTTAATTAGTTTACAGCTATTTCTGTAATTGATTAGTTGTGATCGATCGATTAGAATCAGATTTGGATGTAAAATGTACGTAGAGACATTTTGAATCGATACAAGCTTCAACGCACGACTAAAAACAGCCCAAACATGAGCCTCACACGGGACTAAAATCACCTGAGAACCTGTGAGTTTGCTGAAGTACAAGAAGAAAAATACAGGGACATTTTTACGCACCGAGAAACACAGAAAACGTTCATAATTATTACAATTTAACAGAGGTCCCGATGTAAAACTAATTCCGTCTGAATATGGTAAACGTACCGAGCTTGCTTATATTTAAGATAAAGTTTGACAGCGTTTGGTGACGTTTAAAATTGTACTTCGTCAAAAGTGGTGTGACAAAAGTACGTAGAAACTATCTAGTATCCCCATGCATTTAATCCAAACGGCACTCAAAAACTGCACTGGAGTTCATGCACAAACATCAATTTATACTTTAGATATACAAGTGTGGGTACCCCTGATGTATTTCCTAGAAAATATAGTATTTCTCCCCAAACAGACTCGCTTTCAGGTGTGATATTTATATTGCCCACAAAGGTTTCTTGCCTCAGGTGGGTTTGAACCAGCATCACGCATCAAAAGTGTGGTTAAACAAAGGTGTTTAGCCACAATTTTGAAAGAATGGCAATAATTTTGTCTGGTTTTGTGTGAAATTATGTCAAAATTAGCTTTTTTTTTTAATTATTATTATTCCAATACACACAAATGAAATAAACATGTGTAAAGCAAAAAATGTGGAATTGCAATACTTTTTGGGGAGAAATAATACTTAATTTTGTGGATAAATTCCCGATGTAAAACTAATCCCGTCTGAACATGGTAAACGTACCGAGCTTATATTTAAGATGATTAAAAATTGCCTGTTTTTCCTGAGTTCGACAACGTTTGGTGACGTTTATAATTGTACTTCGTTGTTGAACATGAGCAGCAAATGTGACATAGTTAGAGGTAATTCTACAGCCGTTACCGTAGCAACCGTTTTGAAAACAAGGGCCAAAATCCACATGAATTACACAATAGTTATGACTTGACAAATAGTAATAGAACCATAGACCGTACATATCAGTGGACCGCGTTAGCATGCTAGCTGCCGTGTTCCAAATAAGAAGCAGCTATAGAGGCTCCTGGCTCCATGAAGCCGAGCTGCCATTCACTTTCTGTGACACTGGTGTAACTGTCACTGTAACTCACCATCTGGAGCTGAAATATCAGTTTTCACACACTCCACATGATCCTGGTGTTTTTTTCTCGTTGGTTGTTCATAAATCAAGTTATTACAATAATAACTGACCAATCAGGTGCTTCCTTTTCCAGGGGCTGTTTTCGCTCGTGTTAGCAACAGGTTTGATTGACAGCTAGCGCCGCACGTTGCCGCCGTCTCCTCTCACCGAGGGGCGGATACCGTTGGCAACCTCGCTCCTGACTGGTCCGTGTGGTTGCCACGATACGCACTCGGATTTACAAATATGGAGTCTGGCTCCACTTTAGCCGCTATAACTGCAGCCACGATGGGCTTCATTTGGCTTGAGCCAAACGCTATGGGTGACGTAACAATCCCATAGTCCATCGATATGTACGGTCTATGAATATAACTCCTTCATTTTGTTGAACGGTTGTTTAAACTGTTCCTGCATTTTTGAACGTCACTTATTGATGACATCACAGAGGGATTGTGTCTAAGAACTCAGCACTACCTCCTCGAATTTTCAGATTTTGTTTTTCAAATTTTCTTCAAAAACCGTATCTTAAAAATGACCACAATTATGACACACAATTTATCACAGATACTCTCTCCCCAAACCCTGTCATATGCACTTTAAGCGTGTTGATTCTTTTTCTAAAACGCCAGACTAAAATGCCCTCCAATTCAAAAAGCACTTTCTGAACCTGTGGAGTGTAAACAAATGGCGGCGCTTGCAAATAGAATATTAGGAGAAGCGCTCCGTGTGCACATGTATAATTCCACAGACAGGTGCTCTTTGCAGAGGGTTATTTTCCAGCCTGAATACTAGAGTGATCTTCAGCATAAAATCTTGTAGAAAGTCAGACAACACAAAGCCAAAGCAATCCATCCGTTTTAGAAAATTTAAAAGTGTCTGCTGTGAGAGACAAGTGCAGAAATAAGTGTTTATTCCGTCACCTTTGGAATGTGGTGCCAAAACGGGACAGTGGTCCATCACAGGTCAGAAGATCAGATCGGATATTCTTAAAGGAGCTGCACGTCTGTTAAAGTGGAACTAAGTAACATTTTGACCTTGTTAAACGTCTTTGTAAGTCCGTGTGGTGGTTGTAAATGTATTCTCGAGGCGTTTGAAGCCCTTTCCGTCGCCCCCTGCTGGCACTGAGCGGAAAACCAGCTGCAACTTTCTCCTGCAAATCCTGGCTCTCTCTTTTATATTTGGCGACATTAAATGTTTTTATATGTGATTAAACTTCCTTATTTCAATAAAAAGGAAGCCGTAATACCGTAATTTTACTTATACTTTACTTAAGTTATTGTGATCTGTTGTGCTCAAAGAAAATACTTTTTAGGAGATGTCTTTTTTGGAAGAAGGTTGTTCTAGCATATATAAACGTATGTTAGACCCCCATAGTGGGGGTCGGGATCACGAGGGATTTTTTTGGGGGTTCACGATAGCAGAGCGACTAGAGACATCACATGATCTCTCTGAGTGGAGTCTGCATGTTCTCCTCGTGTTACCGTGGGTTCTCTCCGGGTTCTCCAGCTCCTCCCACCGTCCAAAGACATGACTGTGTTCAGGTTAATTGGAAACCCTAAAATTGCCCTCTGTCACTCTGTTAGCTCTGTGATGAGTGGCCACTGTCCAGGGTGTACCCCGCCTAAGGCCCAAAGTCACTGGGATAGGCTCCAGATCGTTTTTTTTGAGCTTTTAACCATTATTCCCTCATCAAAAACACACCTGGAGTTGCATTTAGCTTCATTCACGCTAGTTTCATGAATCCTGGCTGAAAAATCCTCTCCTCCTGAGCGTCAAAAACACAGAATTTCCCCGATGTGTGACGTTTTCTCGATGTGTGACGTAACTCTGTGAATTTTCTGTGCTTTTAAGTCAATAAATCATTGTCATATTTGTTCTAAGCATTTCTGCCTCAAACCACGATCACTGCAACTGCGCGGCTACATTAGTATGACTCATAGAAGGGTGCAGTGGTTTATTGAACTTGTGTAATTCCATTTGCAGCCAGTAGATGTCGCCAAAACTCAGTTAGTGTCTTGGAAAACAGCAGAGCTGCACACAGCAAGAATATCTTTAAATGTCTTGAATTCTGAATTTTATCCTGGATTTGAGTAGTTTTGACTAGATGAGATTTAATTGCTTATTTGACGGAGAATATTTCACTGGTTTGAAGGCATTTCTGACAAGATCCTTTACCTTAAAGGTTTTTTAAAAAACTTTAAACGACACATATTCTGCTGCAGTGACTTCTTTGAGTTTTAAACCCTGTTCTAACAATGTTCCATCATCAAAAACACACCTGAAGTAGTATTCAGCTGCATTCACGCTGTTTTGAGGAATGTTTATTAGAAAATCTTCTCCCTCCAAGTGTCAAACACACTTCCTGCTGAACTCCTTCCATCCGGAACATATTTTTGGACCATCTACGTCATTTATCCAAGAATCATCCGCTGTTTTCAGTCCTTAAATCATCGCTAAACTCGTTCTGACCATTTCTGCCTCTAAACATGATAACTGCTGCAGCAAATCTGCATCATACCATCTTTCCAGCGCTAACTTCTCTAGATTGTCTTAACCCAGTGGCAGATAATTTGGCTTGAAGTGAGAAGAAATGTATTGAAACAAGTCTGAAACATTTTGAGTAAAATAATCTAGTTCCATCAACCAAACAGACAATAACTGGTAAAAACATCTGAAATGAAGAATTTTTAACTCATCTAGAAATGCATTTTTCTTGTGCAGATGTTCATTTTGTTTTGTATGAGCATTTTCCCCCCCAAAGTAAAGTAAGCAGATGGAGCCACAGCTGAGTTAATATGGCACCAAGGCTGTGATAAAGTTATATTGCTCTTTGTAAAAACATTTCATTTATTGTTCTGAAACATGACATGTCAAAGCAAAGATACTGAAGAGCAGGTTTAAAGGTCAATAACAACACAAATAATGTTTAATATTTGTCATTTAAGAAGTAAAAGGTATTAAAATGGAGGGCGTTCAAAAGTATGTTAAAAAAGCCAATAAAATGCCTGCCAAACTTGCCTTAAAGTCTATGTGAAGGTTCTCATGTTTCTCTAATAATAACATAGTTTGGTGGGAGGGCACCTGTGTTAAATATTTATCATAGTTTACATTTGTGAAGTTGCAGTTTGTGAAGAAAATATGAAAAATAAAAGTTTAAAATGACAGGAAGTCTTGCTGAGATCTAAAATGGAATCCCTCTGTGATGTCATCAAAAAGCGACGTACATTAGAGAATAAATAGTTATTTAGTTCGTTTATTTTTCTTCGGTCCATAGAAATACAAAAACAAAATTAAAAAAGCAATAACATAAGAATAAAGAAAGAAAACATTTTACAGACAGAAAGGGTTTAGGCTGAAGTTTAACACTTATTTTGCCTTATCCTAATAACTTAAAGTGCGTATGACAAGTTGGACTACTCCTGTAACTAAAATACAGGTAAGCTAAATATAATCAAAGTTTTGCTAAAAATAATTATACATTTAATCATTTTTAGCTGTTTTTTTAGTTTTGTAATATCACTTCCTGGTTGTAAACAATGACATCACACTAGGAAATGACTCTGCACACTGGGCTAAAACTCGGCTAATGTCAGAGATTTTTTTTGTCTGACAAATCTAAATATATGTGAACACCTTCATTTTGTTGAATTAATGTTTCAAGGGTAATTTAAGTTGTTGATTTTGGGTAAATTATGCAAAACCTTTGGATGGAATGAGTCTCCCTAGTGTGACGTCATCAGTATTTTACTTCCTGTAATTTAAAACAGATTTTTCAACATTTCTCAACCAACTACAACTTGATTGGTGTAAAACAGTAATTTGTATGTACAATACGTATTAATACACCAAATAAAATCAAAATTAGAAAATCGTTAAAACCTGTCATACGCACTTTAAAGTATGACGTGCCAGACAGCGACAGATGAACATAATAGAAATCTATATACACAGGCACAAATAACACTTTTTATATACATAAAACATGTATAATACACAGTTAACATTTAACTGAAGCATCTTTTTGTCAGTTTAAACAGTCATTCAACAAACTAAAGGTGTTATCAGGTATTATTATTTGTTAAATCTTAACTATTGTGTAATTTATATGGGTTTTGGTCCTTATTTTCAAAATGGTTGCTAGGAAACAGATGTGGAATTACCTCTATGTCATATTTACTGCCCACGACCAACCAGGAAGTGACATTATAAACTACAAACAACGTCAAACTGGGGACACACAGGAAAAATGCTCAGTAAAATCTTAAATACAATCATCTTTTCAGTGAATTGTGACGTCTAACCTAATTTGAATACATACGACACTGTATTTGCTCCATTGTTCAAATTAGAAACAGTATTTCTTAGGAAAATAGGGTCTAACAAGCAATAAACTATTCAAATAACTAATATTAAATCTGACTTAATTAATTAATTTGTGGTTCCCAATCTTTTTTGTGTAGTTCCCCACAAGCTTTGTCTCACACTGAGTTTCCGGCAAATAATTGGGTTTACTAGTCGAATATAGTCAATTATTACTACTATATTTTTAGTTTTAATTATATTTATGGCCCAAGATGCTCCAAAAAGATGCTAAATTTACAACCAATTACATCTAACCTGTGATATAGACTTCAAGTGTGACTCCGTTCCATGATATCCCCGCTTGACCGTGATGTGTGAGCGCTGGAGTGTGCGCCGGAGCGACCTCTGACAGACTGTTGTGACGGAGGCTGATTCACTCTCATTATAACTGTCAGGTTTATGAAGAGCTGTTTATGCGGCGGACACGGCTCGAGCTGCAGCTGCGCCTCAGAACAGAACACAACAACCAGAGAATGTGCGGAAATGATTAAATACACGCTCTGAACATACATAATCAGAATAACAGTTACTCTTTCATTTGCGCTCAGTTGCATTGACTCAGCTACACTTGAGTAACTTTTTGAGCTTTAAACCCTGTTTTAACAATGTTCCATCATCAAAAACACATCTGGAGTAGCATTCAGCTGCATTCACGCTGTTTTGAGGAATGTTTATTGGGAAATCGCCCCCCTCCGTGCGTCAAACACACTTCCTGCTGAACTTCATTGATTTTCGACTGTACTTTTCAGATCGTCTACGTCCTTAATTTTCAACCACTGTGCCAGGGAACACTAGTGTGCCTTGAGAGATTGCCAGGTGTGCTTTTAAAAAATGTCCGATTCATAAATTTAATTGAATAATTTGCCTTGAGAGTCACTTCTCTATCAAAAAAGAAAGCAAAACAATCACCAAGGCAAAAATGTAAGAACCAGACACAGTGGCGATGGCATAGTCTATATTTGCTACATTAAATACCACTTTTTGCCCTTCAATGTTGTGTGCTGGTTTCAGTAGGAGGTGTGCCATTTAGGAAAAATGTGATTTTTCTGACCAGTGCGATTGCGATCAGCGCTACGATTCAAATGGATGCTGTTCAAATTCATAATTTATACACAATTTTGTCACTTTTAGTTGCGTTTTTGTCACTTTCAGTTGTGTTTGTCACATTTAAAAACACGTCTTTATCACTTTTAGTTGTGTCTTGGTCATTTTTAGATGCGTTTTTGTCACTTTTAGCCGCGTTTATGTCACATTTAGTTGTGTTTGTCATATTTAAACACACCTTTCTCGTGTTAAGTCGCGTTTTTGTTGTTTTTAGTCACTTTTTGTTGCATTAAGTCGCATTTGCAGGCACGTTTTTATCGCTCTTGGAGGCATTTTTAACGCTTTTGAATTCGCTTTTGTCGCTTGTTTCAGAACATGTTTGTACAAATCCAAACTACAGTGTTAGCAGTTTTTATTCAAAACAAAGCAACACATTTTGTTGTTTGGTGAAGAACTGTTTGCACTTCAAATATTACAGCCTTTGTGATTTGCTAATTGCATTCATTAAATTTGTGATTCTGTGTGGATTTGGTTTAATTGTGCAGCTCTGGCCTTTAAGAGGTAAATAAAGTCATCTGCTCAGAGGCTTCAGAGGCTAAACAACAGGAGAAAAAGTGTGTTTGAACAGACAGCTGCATTAAAGACACAAACAGTCAATCATGATACGACGATTTCACAAAAATAGCAGATTGTCACAGGGACCAGCTCAACATTCCATTTTTATCACTATCACCCAGCCCTACATGACCTTCTTGATCATATAATTTGTAATTCTCCAAACTGTGCTGCATTAGTTTTGTTCTTTTTATCTCAGTGGCTTGGAGTGTTGTTTCTGGAGGATTAGAGTCAGAGTTAATGTTTGCAGCAGCGAGACGTGAAACCAAGACAAACGTTCCCTCGGGGACAATAAAGTTTATCTGATCTGATCTGAATCTAATCTAAAGTGAAATAAAAAGATGACTACGCTCTTGTGGTGTTTCCTTTTTGAATCAGCGATGAATAAAAACATAAAGCTGTTTTATTCCACGTCATGTTTTTACACAACAACATAATGTAACTCAATGTAAAAGAACTTTAAGGATTTAGAATTAGCAGTTTTCTGATTGAGGCATGGAACAAATTATGTTTTAATCATAATTTTTTCTTGTCTCACAGGATTCTTTGTGAATTTGCCCAAAATACCATATGTACTTTTAACCAGTGGCGGACCTAGGAATTTGGGGCCCCAGGGCAAATTTAAGTATATCCAAGTTATCTTCAAAAAATTTTACTACAGAAGGCATTTGTTCGTTTAGCTACATTTTCTAGATATGACGCTCCTAGTGCCCCACCTTTTTTTCAAACTAAAGCTATTAAATATTTATGACATTAATATTCATCAAAAATGTAGTTTTGTTTTAATGATAAAACATAGTAAATGTCCTCATACCTTTAGTAACTATTTTCTCAAAAAATGCCAAGTTCATTCTTATCAAACTAGACGAGCACAAACTCTTCATCTCCCGTTAAGCAAAAAATGAAAAAGTGAAATTTTCTTTTAGACAAAATTATGGAATGAGTGGTAACTTTATGAACACCTCAAGAGCAAACAGTAAAAAATATCTTACAGAAATATTGTTAAATAAGTATCAACTGTGATTATTAAAATGGTTGTGTATTGACCTTATTCTGCCCCGCCCACTTTTGCCGTTTTTTGCACTTTTGTTGTAAACACACTTCCGTTTGACGAGAACTCCGTTAAAGCTAATGACGAACGAGGGAAAAGTCTGACGCTAAAATGTTACATAAAGTAGATTGATTTGTGTAAAATGTTTAATGAACACGAGCAACAACAAGTCACAACACAACGATTTCCTGAAAACGTCTTTTTAGTCGAGTAGAATTTATTTTCTGTTGAGCTCGTCTGCTCCGTGTGAACTACAACGGAAACAAGACGGCGGCGCGTACGGCAACTTCAGGAATAAGGTGAATAATCATATTGGAGGCTGACTTCAATACAAAATAATATTAAATAATAATAATAATAATAAAATTGACAAAATCCAGTACATTTTCATTGGAAAAAAAATTTGTTTTGTTTTGTGGTTGTGAGGGCTGTTTTCTGTTTATCAATGTGATTTTCATTTGTAAATCATCTGACCAGACAGCTTTTAATTTGAGCTCGTTAAATAATCAAAGGGGTGTGGCTTTAAGGATGAGCCCTTGTGGGTTTCTGCCACACTCCATCACGTTTTGTGTTGTTTTGTTTCATATGGACTTCTGTTTTTTTTGATTATGTGAAAATAAATCAAATCAAATCAAGTATAGGCCCCTCCTCATAAAGTGTGATTTTCTATACATTTTCTACAATTGTTCTTGAATGAAGCACTTATGTTTTATTGTTTGTTTGTTTGGTTTGGTTTAAATACAAGGTTTTCATTTGTAATTTTTATAATGTTATATTTTAATTACGATATAACTTTATGGGGGGGTTGCTTTGGCAGAATAAATACATTTGAAGGTTAGGGCTACAGAGTTTGTTGGTCTTTATCTTGTTTAAAAGTACGCAGCACTGATTTAATGTGGCTTTAAGAGAAGAGCAAGTGTTTCAGAGCCTTGTGTCTATGATTGTCAGGGGCCCCTTTAGGTTGGGGGCCCGAGGCGATTGCAGCTTTGTCCGCCACTGCTTTTAACTACAAGTTTTGACAATGTCCACCCTCATAACGGCAGTATTTTCATGCTTTTGTGAGAGATCGATTGTTTGTCCCAACTCTGGATAAAGGCGCGACGCTTGATCAGAATCAGAATCGTTTGTCAGTGATTCTGATCGTTGTCAGTGATCAAAATTCACAAACATAGGAACATGCTTTGGCGTAAGGTGCAACATAAAACAATGAATAAAATATTAGCAAAATATATAAAAAGAGGCATGTATAAGATTAAGAATAAGATAAAATAGAATAGACTACAGAAATGTACAGTTGGATAGACAGTAGTGCAAATAGATAAAGTGGCAGGTGTTATAATAAGCTAATATAAATAAAGCTAATAATAACAATAAGCAATACCTGCATAATGAAGGGAAAAAATGGCAGTTTTTAAAAATAATATTAGTATTGGCAGCTAGATTGGCCGCTACTTTCTGCATTTGTTGACTGTTTGTGTTGAATCTCAAAGCATAACCACCTGTGCATTATTGACACTTTGGGATGCAGTCGGTCTGTTTGTTTTAGCTGAATGCCTTTATGGACCCATCGACATTCACAGACACGTCTCTAACTCTGTCCGATGCTGAGACTGGGACTTGGCTAATGACCAGCTGATGCTACTCAGAGTTATGTCTGATCGAACGCTCCTTCACTCACAAATGAGCTGTGAGGCAAAACCCCCACATTAAAGCTCATAAAATGTCTATTTCATGATATTTGTGTCATTTATCTGCTCTCCTCACCTGTAAGAATGTTTTGAGGTCACTAGATTCTTACCAGAAGCACAAGATCCAAAATCTCAATTAGCCTTTAGCTCAGATGCTAGTTTTACGTGCTAATTTTGGGTGACCAGACGTCCTTATTTACCCGGGACAGTCCCAAGTTTGAGTCCTGTGTCCCACGTCCCAGAAGAAAAATTACATTGCAAATCTCATCAGAGTTTTTGTCCAGGATCCGTCCGCGATCAGCCTCTTTTGCACCAGAGTCTGTGTTTGGCTGTTAGTCCTGCACAGATTATAGACGTCCTGGCTCTGGTCCAGCCGGACACAAAGCCGAGCCATTATATGTACGTCTCACTACAGACTGTGAGTGCAAGTGTCGACATCTGTCTTGTTTTGGTTTTTTTTATACTTTTTATTTTGCTTTTAAAGGTTTAACAAATACAACACATAGAAAACGTAACATAACCAAAGATAAAACAAAGAACACAATCTGTGGGGCAGTAAATAACAGTAGTCAGTCCATTTCATCCATCGTTTCGCAAATTTTCCCGCTTCTCGCAGAACAGGTCATTTTTTCCATCACATATATTTCTTCCATTACAGCCACCCACTGGTTCAATCTCAAAGGGTCACTTTTTAACCAATTTCTTGTTATAACTTTCTTGCTCGCCATCAGCATCACTTTGAGTCTTCCTTTCGAATATTCCTCTGGAACCGCAGCCCTAGGTACATCGTGCTTGCGTCATTGGGGATTTTATAGCCAAATATACTTTCTATTGCGGTTGTAACATCGTACCAAAAAGATCTAATTTTAGCACACTTCCAAAATATATGAGTATGGTTGGCATTCCAGTGTCCGCAAAGTCGTTGTTGAGGAGCTTTCAACTGCTTACTTTTGATGTGTGGAGTAATAAAGAATCTCAACAGATTTTTCCAACCGAATTCTCTCCATTGTCTTGAGCTGGTAGAGGTGTGTTGTAGGAGGCGTCATCCGTCTTGTTTTAACAGCGAAGGGAAGTGTCGAAGGAGAAGAGCAAAGTATTAATGTCAGGATTTGAACAGAGAGTGCAAGGATTATAGCAAAGTAAAGCAAATTCCACAGTGCAGTTCTCATTTTATCAGACCGGCCAAGAATACAAATACGACTTTATCTGTCTGAGTTCAGATTGGAGTGATTGACAGGAGAATGAGCCAATCAGGGACACGCATGGTCTGTTCTCATCAAAACAAACACGGCAGCTTACGAGAACAAAAAGAAAGGGGAAAAAATGACCCAAGGGACTGAAAAATGTTGCGAATTTCAGCAACTTCAATGACTCTGTTAATCTGAGGTGAGATTATTTTATTTTATTCTTAATCTTATGCACGCCTCTTTTATATATTTTATTATATTTTATTCATTGTTTTATGTTGCACCTCACGCCGAAGCAAGTTCCTATGTTTGTGAATTTTGATCACTGACAATGGCAATAAATCGTTTTCTGATTCTGATTCTGAGAAATCTGATTGTGTTCTAAATCAGAGGTTCTCATTGTTTTGTTTATTTATTTTCATTTTTTGGATGATGACTCAAGTACCTATTATACTCCACAGCACTTGAAAAAACTGTGGATGTTGCTCACTTTTGGGCTGGGACTCACAGGCTCCCTCACGACACAAACACTGCTCACGATAGGATGTCACTTTTTCCTTTCACTTCTAAACTTTTAATCCCAGCGTGCAGACTCATGAGCTCTCGCCCGACCTGTGGGGAGAAACAGAAGTCGTGAACCGAACACAACGAAAGGGAGAGCGTGAAAGAGGAAAAGCACACGTTCATGTGGCGACGGTGCTGGACGCATAAACGCAGAATCTTTTTTGTCGTGTTTGACCGTGTTTGTTGCTGACCACAAGTGTGAGATCACAGGTATCAATGGTTTGTTTCGGTCTCGGAGGTTTGTTCAGCTCCCGTGGTCAGGCTCGGTCTGGTTTGGATTTTGGTTCCGGCGAGACAAGATCAAGCCCCCAGGAGCAAGATGGCTGTCCTCTAAAGTCAATGAACAATGTGCGCTAGTGGATATCGCCAGTTTAATTTTTAGCAACCAGGTACATCCGGTGGCTGTGCGAAAATAAGTCTGAAAATAGGCAAAGATTGACATAAAATGCGATCTTTGGTATAGCTCCCTGCAGCAGGAGCAGTTTGTTTTTAGGATATTCCCTATCTGAAAAACTCTGTCCAGGCTGCAGAGGATTTCTTTTGCTGGCCCCTGGGGTCGACTCACCACAGGTTTAAGCCAGCAATACCCTGTCCAGATTACATAAAAGAGCCGCGGACAAAAGGTGCATCGCTCTGAGTCCTGCAGGAGGTGGAGGGCGGATGACGATGACCAGGGCTTTAGTCGAACCTGGAAGATACAAATAATACAAATAATGACAAGATGGCAATTGTTCATTTCCATTTTTCCCCCCAAAACTCTCCTTGTGTACTTGCAGCACAGTTTGGGAACCACTATTGGTAAATTGTAAATGATCACATGTTTATATAGCGTCTATCTTAGTCTATTTTATTCTTAATTTTATGCATGCCTTTTTTATATATTTTATTATATTTTATTCATTGCTTTATGTTGCACCTTACGCCGAAGCAGGTTCCTATGTTTGTGAATCTTTGATCACTGACAACGGCAATAAACCGTTTCTGATTCTGAATTTCCACCTTCGAGGCTCAAAGCGCTTTACATCAAGGAACCATTCACCCGTTCACTCACACATTCACACACCAGAGTACACAGACACTGGAGGCAAGGTGGCTTAAGTGTCTTGCCCAAGAACACAACGGCAGTATTCACCTGCAGGAGCAATTGCACCACGAACCTGCAACCGAGGATGTTTATGTCAGGAGCGGGATTCGAACCACCGACCTTCGGATCAGAAGACAATCTCTCTGCCAACTGAGCTACTGCCGCCCTATTGACCTTATTCTGCCCCGCCCACTTTTGCAGTTTTTTGCACTTTTGTTGTAAATGCACTTCCGTTTGACGAGAACTCTGTTAAAGCTAATGATGAACGAGGGAAAAGTCTCGCCGCTAAAATGTTACATAAAGTAGATTGATTTGTGTAAAATGTTTAATGAACACGAGCAACAACAAGTCACAACGCAACGATTTCCTGAAAACGTCTTTTTAGTCGAGTAGAACTTATTTTCTGTTGAGCTCGTCTGCTCCGTGTGAACTACAACGGAAACAAGACGGCGGCGCGTACGGGAACTTCAGGAATAAGGTGAATTTTAACCAATCACATCTCCATGGAGACAAGCAGGTGGAGGAAAAGTCACACGGTCCACCTTTAAGACACATTCTGCCATTGTCTGTTCAATGTATCGGCCGATCCTCCTGTTTGCTGATGCGCCACTCAAACCGTTTTAGTGTCTGTGAGTCAGAGCGAGAACAAAGCGTCTACCCACTGTCTGCCGCATCAGGCCGCGATCGAGCGAATAAACAAAAACTCCTCCACAACAACAGCTGCAGGCGCTTGAAATATGTGGAGGGCAGCGGAGATCACAGAGGGCCACAGAGAGGCGCGGCACTGGAGGAAAACTCAATATGTCGGGTTCATATCGGGTCAAAACAGTCGAAATTGAACATAAGTTTGAATCGGAAGGTGAGAAGTCGGGGCTGGTTCAGTGTCTTTTCTCAGTCTGGTTTGTGTTTGGTCATAATTTAAGACAAGAGAACTTTTATTTGTCCTACAGCGGGGGTATTCCAGTGTTGCAGGAAACTAGAACATGCAAAAACACAGAACAAAATTAATAAGTTTAAAGATAAAGTTACATTTCTTCTGGAAAACACTTGCATTCTCAATTAAAATGAAGAAGAAGAAACTCGAAGAAATGTAACTGCCCCAAAATGCTGCACACCATCAATAACACAAGACAGGAAAGGACAATTTAATACTGAAAAATACAAATTTAAAACACAACGTACGTGTAATAAAAATGTCCAGCTCAGATCGAATTAAAAGCCAGCGCAAAAAAATTAGTTTTTAGCAATGATTTGAAACTCTGAACAGAAGTAGCGGCTCTTATGTTCAGGGAAAAGAGTCATAGTTTAGGACCAGCAGTCTTCTGTAGATTTTTGTGTAGCCCGGAGTGTGCAGAACAAGCATTTCAGATAAATAAAAAGGTGCTAGATTGTTTAGAGACTTATAAACAAACATTAAAAAAAAGTAATGGTTAAAAGCTCAAAAAAGCGTTCCCTTTAAAGTGCGTATGACGGGTTTTTACGATTGTCTAATTTTGACTTTTTTCAGTGTATTAATACCTCTTGTAAATATAAATTAGAGTTTTACACCAATCAGGTCTCTGTTTGTGGAGAAAAGTTGAAAAATTTGTTGACAGTTTCAGGAAGTAAACAAATTGATGACCTCACACTGGGGAGACAAAGGTTATGCATAATTTACACAAAATAAACTACTTTTTTGACCCTTTAAACATTAATTCAACAAAATAAAGGTGTCCACATGTGTTTTTCTTTGTCAAATGAACAAAATCTGTGACATTAGATGAGTTTTGGCCCAGTGTACAGTGTGGTTGCTATGGTAATTTCCTAGCGTGATGTCATACTTTACAACCAGGAAGTAAAATTTAAAACCAAAAAAATAGCTAAATGGGGTAAAATTTGTAAAGATTTTAGTAGAAATTTGAATATATTTATCTTTTATCTGCATTTTAGTTAAATGTGTATTTCAACCTGTCATAGGCACTTTAGCCAATAAAAGCCAATAACAAGACAAATAATGCAGAATATTTGTCGTTTAAAGAGCAAAATCTCTCTTGACTCTCTGGGCTTTTGAACTGAACAAGTCAAATTGCAAAAACCTCCTCCACAAATGAAAGAATAAAGTTGTTTTTCATGATGTTGAGAAAACGCAGCGTACCGAAGCAGCGATGTAGATTTGTAATTAGTTTCCTCCCTGTGAACTCCTGCAGCAGCCCTGCAGGGACATTCTGCTGTGACTGAACTGTTGCTGCTGTTGAACCGGGTCAAATGAGTTTTCCTCTGTTTGAAAAGATAATACAACTCATTTCAGTCTTGTCTTTTGTTTGCTCAAACATTGGAGCACATCCTTCATGAGACCTGAAGCGTCCTGACAACATCGTCCTGAAATAAAACCTGATAAAATGCGACGATAATCACATTTTAACTGTATAAAGAGTTTAAATGACACGTATTGCGCAAACAGCAACCTTTTTTGAGTTTACAATGTCCCAAAAACAAACCTGGAGCTGTATTTTGCTTCAGTTGTTTCAGTAATTCTGTTTACGAGGTCATCTTCTCTGCGTTGAGTTTTTCCCAGATTGTTGCATCACACTCGTAAAACTTCTCGTACTCGGTTTTTAAAGTTTATAAACCATCACTGGACTCACACTTTGGTCAAATTGTGTTCAACAAACGCGTGGCTCTGTCAGAACAGCAGTCACGTTGCCTAAGGGCTTCATTATTTGCTGTTTTGTCATATGATAACTTTACATATATGAATGCAAAAATGTGATAATTAAACTTCCACTCGATCTGTTGTACTCTTTTCATCCACGTACACAGTTTTGCTGCTGTTGTGATTCGTGAAACTGCAGCGTGAGACTGCTGTTCCCTCCAGGCCTGCACGTTTGTGGTTAATGCTCTTGATGCTTTGTTAAATATCATATGAAAATTGCAAATGAGATTAGGGCTTCTCAAATCAATGTTATTGCAATATTTAAATACACTTTTAAGTAAGGCTGAAACTAACGATTATTTTAGTCGTCGACTAGTCAGCGATTATTTCTATTGTCGATTGAAACTTAGAATAAACTAACATTTTTAACCAAATAAATGCTGAAATATTGTGAATGAATATCGAGAATATTTATGAATAAGGTGTATAATTGAGGAAAATCTTTTCTTTGTTGCCATTTTTCTTTAATAATGTCACTGTGTTTGTTCTAAAAGTCTTTAAGTTTGTGTTTTAGAGTCTGTTTAGTCCAGAGAACGACGACATCATCAAAATATATCTGACATTATTGATTATAGTCGACTTTACGATTATTCTACTATTTGTTGCAGCTCTATTTTTGATTCAGTAATGTCTGTTTTATTGAAAGAAAAACCAACAAACACAAAACAGAGGCTAATTTAGTTTGAAAAAGCAAGATTTGATTCAGGATTTTCCCTTTTCAATGTTTTCATTTTAAAAACAGAACATTTCTATCAGATGAAGACTCAATGTATTTTATCGTTATTGCGTCAGACAATATTGCAGTATCGATACTTTTGCGACATATTGTGCAGCCTCCATTTTTGTCCCTATATTTAAAGTGTGTGTGACGTGTGCGTTTTCATGATTTTATAATTTTGTCTTTGTTTGGTGTGTTGATACTTATTATGAATTAAAATGAAATCAATCAATCAATCAAACAGGTCGCTGTTTGTGGAGAAAAGTTGAAAAATCTGTAGGAAGTTACAAAAAGTATACAAATAGATGACTGGGACTAGATGACATCACACTGGGGAGACAAAGATTATGCATCATTTACACAAAATAAACTACTTTTTTTTACCCTTTAAACATTAATTCAACAAAAAAGGTGTTCACATCTATTTTTATGTGTAAAAAATTTAAAAATCTGTGACATTAGATGAGTTTTGGCCCAGTTTACAGTGTGGTTGCTATGGTAATTTCCTAGTGTGATGTCATCATTTACAACCAGGAAGTGAAATTAAAAACCTAAAAAATTGCTAAACCGGGGTAAAATTTGTAAAGTATCTTGGCAAAATGTGAAATATATTTATCTAAACTACATTTTAGTGAAATGAGTACAACCTCAACCTGTCAGAGGCCCTTTAACTGTGAATTGTGACGTTTTCTGCTGCTCCGTGTTCTTCCAAGAATGATCCCGCGCTCACAGCAGCAGAACATGATCCAGGCTCAACGTTGGACCAGGCCCAAGTTTTGTTTGGCATCTGGAGTCTGCTCTGCTCTTAATGTCATAACGTTATCCCGTAATCGACATGCGCCTCTGTAATCCCGGGTCCAGACTCGGCGCTGGCTCTGGAGGGGGCTAGGCTTGTTCTAAAAGAGATCAAATACAATCCCACTGAACCTGGGAATTCTAAGCACGTGTAACGCTAACTTAAATTAGCGTTAGGACTGAATTATTGCAGTGGGATGCATATGACTGAAACAGAAAACCAGGTTCATTATTCATCTTATTCCGGAAGTTGTCGTACACACCGCCGTCTTGTTTCCGTTGTATTAGTTGACACGGAGCAGACGAGCTCAACAGAAAATAAGTTCTACTCGACTAAAAAGACGTTTTCAGGCCTCAGGAAATCGTTGCGTTGTGACTTGTTGTTGCTCGTGTTCATTAAACATTTTACACAAATCAATCTACTTTATGTAACATTTTAGCTTCAGACTTTTCCCTCGTTCGTCATTAGCTTTAACGGAGTTCTCGTCAAACGGAAGTGCGTTTACAACAAAAGTGCAAAAAACGGCAAAAGTGGGCGGGGCAGAATAAGCTGAATAAGACATTGCACAAGAATGAAATGACATATGTTGTGTTCATATTTTCCTGGGAGGAGCCCCAAATATACAAGTTTGTCACATTTCAAACAACATAAAAATGCCACTCCGCTGCAGATGCTTTTTCTCGCTGATCCAGCCCTGATTTATTTGATTATATTCTGTTGTTATGGCACAACAGTGTGTTATTTGATGGACCACAACCTCATGTCACGGTTTTTTGGTTTGATTTCTTGGATAATATGGGCATTTCTGTGTGGTGTTTTCACGCTCTTTCTGTGTCTAGATTTAAGCTTTCTCACATCAATCTTTAAACAATGAAAATCACTCCATTCCTAATCTTTTAAAGGGTACTAGTTTCTCGGGGGCCCAGGGCAGAGAAGGGCCCTTGAAAGGATGGGATGTTGTTTTTTTCTTCTCAGTTGGATTTTTTTTTTTTTACACTTACGCTCTAATCTATTTTTGTCATAAGAAAATGCAGTGTGGTTGAGTGAAGTCCTTGAGAGACTAAATACAATTATGCATGAGGTCTGGGGCCCCATCATCCTTTTGAAAAATAGTGTAACAGACTAAATTGTCAGTCTGTACTGCGCATGTCTCTTGCCCTGTGAACCTCGATATATAAGGTATTCCCGCACTTTTGGGGCGGCCTTCTTCCTCTCAATAAACGGGGTCACGTTCGGACCTCCAAAGATATTCTGCCTCGCCGCTTCTTCCACCACCTTAGCTCGGTCGGTTACATTGGTGGCAGCGGTGCCGCCGTCGCCGCCCGGTTCGGGAGTGGCGGCGGCGGTGCTTGTCGAACTATCCGTCGCCCGGGCGCGAGCGCGACGTGGCTGGTGCGGCTGGACGGCTAGCCTAGCCATGGAGCACGAGGCGGTGCGTGCATGGTGATGGGGTGCAGTTTTTCCTCGGGGCTGTATTGTGGACGTGATGGCCTCGGACTTTTGTTTTGATGCATGGATACTGCATATGCACTGCGGCGGTTCCTGTTCTGCCACTGGGTCGTGTGGTGGCTTGTGGACTGTCTGTGGCTGACCGTGTGCCGCCTAGGCTGCTGACGTTCCAGTGCCCTAGTGGAGCCGGGGTGTGCGGGCGCCTGCTCCAGAGCCAGTGTGGACCGTGAGCCGGGGTGCTGTTTTCCATTCAGTGCCTTCCTTCGGGAGCCAGCTGTAGGTCTGGTCAGCCTGATGGGGTGCCCTATGTTGCCGCGTGTGCCTGCTCGGTGTATCTGATGGTGAGGGTGTCCTGCCGACGTGTACCTGGTGACCCTGGCCCTGATGTTTCCAGTGGACTTAGTGCTGCCATGGAGTCTCCTGGAGTCCTCATCCACTCATGTGTCCGGGATGTCCCAGTGCCAGGGCCTGATGTTAACTGGGTGCTGGTTCCTGATGCTGGGCGGCTTCCAGAACTGCAATTGACTGTGGCTTTGCATGCACATGTTATTGTTTGTTTGGTTCTGGTTTTGACTTGTTTATTGCGGTTTGTGTATTATGGTGAAATTGGGACATTTCTTGTTTATGGGGGGGACGACTGTAACAGACTAAATTGTCAGTCTGTACTGCGCATGTCTCTTGCCCTGTGAACCTCGATATATAAGGTATTCCCGCACTTTTGGGGCGGCCTTCTTCCTCTCAATAAACGGGGTCACGTTCGGACCTCCAAAGATATTCTGCCTCGCCGCTTCTTCCACCACCTTAGCTCGGTCGGTTACAATAGGAAAGTAGTCAAGTTGTCAAATAAAAAGGTTAATTTGCAGCTAGTGTATTTTCATATGCTAATAATAAGTTTCGAGGTCAGAAAGATATTGCTAGTACAAACAAAACTGTATTAATATTGCTAAACTACAAACAGGCGCCTGCAGCAGGCTTTAGCTCTGGATCATTTAAAACAAACAGGACTCAGCTCTAGTGTACAAGCCACAGTTTAAAAAGACTTGGAGCAGGGGCTCAGTGTGGAGCAGGTTCCACATGGACCAAAAGGTCTTTAGTTTATAAAAATCGGCCTCATACACAGTGAAAAGCACCAGCTCCGTTCAGCTACGCGGCAAACTGTTTGAGCCGACATCGCCATCGACATTTTAAACCCGTCTCACGCTGTGTTTCCTCTCTCCCCGGCAGACGGCCCAGACGGTGCTCCTGGTGGTCACGGCCTTCACGCTGTGCTGGACGCCCCACCACGTCATCGCCATGTGGGTGGAGTTCGGCCGCTTCCCGCTGAACGACGCCTCCTTCGCCTTCCGCATCGTGGCGCACTGCTTGGCGTACGGGAACTCGTGCGTCAACCCCATCCTCTACGCCTTCCTGTCCGAGAACTTCCGGAAGGCGTGCCGCGAGGTGTTCGGCTGCTGCTCGCTCTACGGGCCGCCGCCCAAGGGCAAGACTGTGCAGCGGTTCAGGATGGAAAACTTCTCCACCACGTACTCCACGACCAACATCTGACGCGAGAACAACGAACAATGTGAAAAGAAAGACTCTGGTTCAACAGATGACGTCAAAGAATCATATAATTGTGTCTAACTGTGAAGAAGGAACTTTTAAAAGACTATTTATGTGTCACTTTAAATCAAAAAATAAGAAAGTGTTGGTTTATTTTAGTAGTCGGCGAGTTAAACGGTTATTTCTATTGTACATTGAGACTTTTTAAACACATTATCGACCGAATAACGGTTGAAACGTGGCTTCTAGATAGAGAATATTTACGAATAAAGTGTGTTGTTGATGCAAAACTGAAATTCTTTATTCTTTTTTGACATTTTGGTGTAACAGTGTTCTGTGTTTTTGTTGTAAAAAGGTCTTTTGGTGTGTGTTTTCGAGTCTGTATGGTCCAGATTAAGATTATTAAAATACGGCTGTGATTATCTTTCATGAGTCACACTTAGTTGATTAATCGTTGCAGCCTTTGTTGAAAGTGGGAGAATGTGGACTTAGAAACGGTTGAAATGACAAAGAGTGATGTTCAGACACAAAAAAATCGGCTCCTGGTCAATCTTTAGACCAGGTTTGGTTCTAGTTGGTGCAGCTCTTGTGGATTGCTTCTGGTCTGCACTGGTCGGTGTCTATCCCAGGTTCTTTTGACCTGTTTAGACCTGGTTTAGGCCTGGTTTAGACCTACTTTAGTCCTGGTTTAGTCCTGCTTTAGACCTGGTTTAGACCTGGTTTAGTCCTGGTTTAGACCTACTTTAGTCCTGGTTTAGTCCTGCTTTAGACCTGGTTTAGACCTGGTTTAGACCTGGTTTAGTCCTGGTTTAGACCTACTTTAGTCCTGGTTTAGTCCTGCTTTAGACCTGGTTTAGTCCTGGTTTAGGCCTGGTTTAGACCTACTTTAGTCCTGGTTTAGACCTACTTTAGTCCTGGTTTAGTGCTGGTTTAGACCTGGTCTAGACTTGGTTTAGACCTGCTTTAGTCCTGGTTCAGTCCTGGTTTAGTCCTGGTTTAGTCCTGGTTTGGACCTGGTTTAGCCCTGGTTTAGTCCTGGTTTACAGCTGGTTTGGACCTGCTTTAGACCTGGTTTAGTCCTGGTCTAGACTTGGTTTAGACCTCGTTTAGTTCTGGTTCAGTCCTGGTTTAGTCCTGGTTTAGACCTGGTTTACAGCTGGTTTAGACCTGGTTTAGTCCTGGTTTACAGCTGGTTTAGACCTGGTTTAGAGCTGGTTTGGACCTGGTTTAGTCCTGGTTCAGTCCTGGTTTGGTCCTGGTTTAGACCTGGTTTAGTCCTGGTTTAGACCTGCTTTAGACCTGGTTTAGTCCTGGTTTAGACCTGGTTTACAGCTGGTTTAGACCTGGTTTAGTCCTGGTTTACAGCTGGTTTAGACCTGGTTTAGAGCTGGTTTGGACCTGGTTTAGTCCTGGTTCAGTCCTGGTTTGGTCCTGGTTTAGACCTGGTTTAGTCCTGGTTTAGACCTGCTTTAGACCTGGTTTAGTCCTGCTTTAGACCTGGTTTAGTCCTGGTTTAGTCCTGATTCAGAGCCCTCAGGGTCTGCTGTGGTCAGGGTAAATATTCAGGACAGACGATGAGCTTCAGTAAAAAACAAACACATCCACAAACAGTCCTCGTCTGTGTTCAGAGGGCGCTTTAAACAGATGCTTTTATCTCGTCCAAATGAGACCAATCAATGTTTGAAAGTGTTACATAATTCTGTTTTTCACCCGGTGTTAAAATATGAATGTTTTACTGCTCAGGAAACTGGCTCAGCTGCAGAGACGAGCTGATGCCGCCCTCTAGTGGACCATCCTAATATAAAGCCATGTGTACATTATTCAGAGCCTTTGACTATATCTATCTATATCTATCTATATACCTGGGCTGTGTCCCACCAAAGTGGGGTAGCCTAGACAGGGCACACACCCTCACTCCCCCCCCAAACCCTCCTTCCGTGACCCCCCCTCCCCCGTCTGCACCAGCGCCCCCTCTGCATCACCATCACAACTTTTTTTTTTTTTTTTTTTATTATTATTGTTCACACCTCTGCCAAGGAGGCCAAGCCCACACTGGCGTCCGCCCGCCCCCCATCCATGCACTGGATTTAATCAGGCAGCCAGCGTACCCGAGCGGAAAACCCCCAGGACCCGCCCCAGGCGCCACAAAGGAATGAACCGGCCAGACCCAGAGTGCAAACCGGACCACCACCAGCACCCAGGAAATCTCCAGAGGACCCCACAGGGACAGCCGCCGCACCCAGAGCCTTTGACAGTTTTTCAATTCAGTAACGTGTACATGAACATGACAGGTTAAAGTCTATATGAAGGTTCTCATGTTTTTTTCTAATATTTTGGTGGGAGGGCACCTGTGGTAATAGTTTTACATCAGTGAAGTTGCAGTTTTTTAAGAAATTTTGAAAAATAAAAGTCTAAAATTACAGGAAGTCGTGCTGAGTTCTAAAATGAACTCCCTCTGTGATGTCATCAAAAAGCGACCTGCCATTGAAAATAAAGAGACAGCTAATACATGTTTAGTTGACATTTTAAATAGTCATTCAACAAACTAAAAGTGTTGTCAGGTATTATTATTGGTCAAATCATGACAATTGTGTAATTCATATGGATTTTGGCCCTTGTTTTCAAAATGGTTGCTATGGTAACATTTGTGGAATTATCTCTGCTGCTCATGTTCAACCAGGAAGTAATAAATAAGCATTAAGAAAACTGTCAAACTGGGGACAAACAGGCAAAATGTTAAGTAAAATCTTAATTGTAGTCAAGTTCACTACGTTTTAGTGAAATGTGACGTCTGACCGAGTCATATAGACTTAAACTAGCCCACTAATTTCTATAAAACATACTAAACAAAACTACACATATTAGCACTTTTTTGGGGGGTTTTCCAGTATATATATATATTTTTTTTTTAATAATTTCACTTCCTGGTTAGACTGGAACTGTTACCTTCAACCTGACTTCAAATTACTTGATTTTGTTAAATGCATGTTTAAATACTCGTTTGACAGGTTTTTTTTTTTTTTTGTTATAATTTTTACTTCCTGGTTGTAAATCATGACGTCACACTAGAAAATGTTGTAACTGTTATCAAGCAACCATGTTTTATACTGGGCCAAAACTCCTCTAATGTCACAGAAATTATTATTTGACATATGAAAAATGTGTTTCTTGGTTGTAAATTGTCCCTGCTGTGTCTCCGTAGTGTGACGTCATCATGTTTTGGAACTCTGCTCTGCTTCCTGTAAATTTCAACTTATTTTTAAACTTTTCTTCACAAACTAATTCTTGACTGGTGTAAAATTAATATATATTTACATCAGGTTTTATTCCACCAAATAAAGTCAGAACTAGAAAATCATATAAATATGTCATACGCACGTTAAAGGTCCCATAACATGCAAAATCGACTTTTCGGAGGTTTTAACCTTCCTACAGTGCTATTTGGGCCTCGTATGTTGTGCCCAAAGTGGTTTTTTGATTGATTCCCCCATGTTTTCACTAGAGAACTGTCTTTTCCGTCCCCCTCTGAGCAGCAGACGGGGGCACCTCACTAAGATGACGTGGTGTTTAAGCCACACCTCCAGGAAGCGCGCAGCCGCAAGAATAAAAACAGCTAATGCTAATGCTACACAGTAATTACACGATGGATACGACAGATAGAAGAGTTAGCTTGTTATTTACCAAACGGCACGTCCGTCGTTGAGGCCCTGGAGCACGTCAAACTCCAGGTCAGATCCAGGACGTAGGACTCAGCACGACGCACCGTCAGGAGGATAAAAGGTTTATTCAGTGTTTGTGTATCGCTGTTTACCGGAGCACACGGCGCATGCACCATCTCCGCTCTAGGCTTCGGCACGGGTTGGGCGGGGGAGGCGCGCGAGTTGGGCGGGGGAGGCAGTCTGCTCTCTGTTCGGGGGGGTCAGATCTCAGAGTGAGCCGTTTGCTTTTACAAGGAGGGGGGCCAGTCCAAGAAATGGGTGTTTTTTGGAAACTGTTATGTTATGGATATTGCACAACGTATCAACAAAGCCCTTAGAAAAGACTGTGTAAAGGGCAAAATAGCAGAATATGGGACCTTTAAAGTAAGAATTCAAGCTTTTTCAGGTATTTTAGGCTTCAAATAATGGACACATTTATTGCATTTTACTGACATTTCTGAGCATCTTTGCACACGTCAACCTTGATGTTTTCACTTTCTCTGTTTTTATACAGTAACTTGTCATTTCATCCGTGGTTTGTTTCCTCTATTTGTGCAGGGTTGTATCGGCAATGTAGAATAAAAAAATGTAAATTGTGTAAATGTTCTACTCAACCATTCAAATGTATTTAAAATATACTCACATTTTCTTACATTTAGAAACAAAAAGACAGATAAAAAGATTCTGAAATTGTGCGTTGGCAGAAAAATACAAACTCCAATCTCAAACTTAAAAAACTGAAGAAAATAAATGTAATATAATCTACATATTGACAGGTTCCTTACACAGATACAATGCACATTCACCTTAATTAAACTTCATGTGTTTTAAGAATCTGGGTTTGTCCAAAGTGTTAAGTTTATGAAACATTAAGACAAACGAGTGACGACTGCTTTCCTTCAACACTCAATAATAACATAACTCACCTTCTGTGGACAAAGTTCTCTATATATTACATTTTCAATAAAGTATAAAAAAGTGCATAAACCTTCAATACAAAAAATATAAAATATACAAAACATGTTCAGTCATATTTACATTACACTTCATTTTTAGTCCAAACTGACCATCCACGGTTCCTTCAATAATTATTCTTCATATGACAAATTTGTAATTGTTTTCTCATTTTCACGTCTATTCACTATGACTCAGAGATTATGTATTCTTATTAACACATTTCTAATAAAAAAGTAAACGCATCTCTCACCAAATAATAAAACATGGAGCTGCAATGTGCAATGTCACCACCAGATGTCACCAAAGAGCTTCATTTTGTGTGTTTTCCAATTGTGCTTTGGTTCATAAACATAGAACGTTACATTCATTTACAACCAAGAGCACAATTTTGGATTTTACTTCATGTAAACTTTCAATTAGGTACTTCACTGTGATTGGTTAAACCCACCTGTCACTCACTCAAAGGCTGACCAATAGGAGAATAGCGTCTATAAAAGAAATCATCAGTTCACAAATCTTACTTTTCCCAACTCAAACATGACTCTTTCTACTCGAGGATGTCGGCGGTGTTCAGGTAGACCTCTGCACTCGGCCGGAGGTTGGTCACGTCGTAGGGTCCGGAGCCTGTTCCCGATTGGACGTACAGGTCGGAGGGGGCGGGGCCTGTTCCTGATGTGACGGACGGGTCGGAGGGGGCGGCTCCCGAGGCCTGGAGGATGAACTGCTGCAGGTTACACTGTCTCAGATCTTTGTTCAGGTCCTCCAACAGCTCCGTCTGCATCTGCGGAGAGACGTCAGGGTTACGGGTGGACTGTCAGGGTTACAAAGGTACTCTCAGAGTTACAAATACACTGTCAGGGTTATAAAGGTACTGTCGGAGTTACAAATGTACTGTCAGAGTTACAAATGTACTGTTAGAGTTACAAATGTACAGTCAGAGTTAAAAATCTGCAGAGAGACGTCAGGGTTACGGGTGGACTGTCAGGGTTACAAAGGTACTCTCAGAGTTACAAATGTACTGTCAGGGTTATAAAGGTACTGTCAGAGTTACAAATGCACTGTCAGAGTTACAAAGGTACTGTCTGAGTTACAAATACACTGTCAGGGTTACAAAGGTGCTGTCGGAGTTACAAATGCACTGTCAGGGTTATAAAGGTACTGTCGGAGTTACAAATGTACTGTCAGGGTTACAAAGGTACTGTCGGAGGTACAAATGCACTGTCGGAGGTACAAATGCACTGTCAGAGGTACAAATGCACTGTCAGGGTTACAAAGGTTAAGTCGGAGTTACAAATGCACTGTCGGAGTTACAAATGCACTGTCAGGGTTACAAACGCACTGTCAGGGTTACAAAGGTACAGTCAGAGTTAAAAATGTACTGTCAGAGGTAAAAATGCACCGTCAGAGTTACAAATGCACTGTGAGTGTTACAAAGGTACTGCCGGAGTTAAAAATGTACACAAATGTACTGTCAGAGTTACAAATGTACTGTTAGAGTCACAAATTTACTGCTAGAGTCACAAATGTACTGTCAGAGTTACAAATGCACTGTCAGGGTTACAAAGGTACAGTCAGAGTTAAAAATGTACTGTCAGAGGTACAAATGCACCGTCAGAGTTACAAATGCACTGTGAGTGTTACAGAGGTACTGTCAGAGTTAAAAATCTAGTCAGAGTTACAAATGTACTGTCAGAGTTACTAATGTACTGTCAGAGTTAAAAATCTACAGTCAGAGTTACAAATGTACTGTCAGAGTTACTAATGTACTGTCAGAGTTACAAATGTACTGTCAGAGTTACTAATGTACTGTCAGAGTTACTAATGTACTGTTAGAGTCACAAATATACTGTCAGAGTTACAAATGTACTGTCAGAGTTACAAAGGTGCAGTCAGAGTTACAAATGTACAGTCAGAGTTACAAAGGTACAGTCAGAGTTACAAATGTACAGTCAGAGTTACAAAGGTACAGTCAGAGTTACAAATGTACTGTCAGAGTTACTAATGTACTGTCAGAGTTACAAATGTACTGTCAGAGTTACTAATGTACTGTCAGAGTTACTAATGTACTGTTAGAGTTACTAATGTACAGTCAGAGTTACAAATGTACTGTCAGAGTTACTAATGTACTGTCAGAGTCACAAATGTACTGTCAGAGTTAAAAATGTACTGTTAGAGTTACAAATGCACTGTCAGAGTTAAAAATGTACTGTTAGAGTTACAAATGTACAGTTAGAGTAAAAAATGTACTGTCAGGTGTTGAAATGTACTGTCAGAGTTACAAATGTACTGTCGGAGTTACAAATGTACTGTCAGTGTTACAAATGTACTGTCAGTGTTACAAATGTACTGTCGGAGTTACAAATGTACTGTTAGAGTCACAAATGTACCGCTAGAGTTACAAAGGTACTGTCAGAGTTACAAATGCACTGTCAGGATTACAAAGGTACAGTTAGAGTTACAAATGTACAGTAAAAAGTAGTCAGAGTTTAGAAAGTACAGTCAGGGGTACAAATGTACTGTCAAAGTTACAAAGGTGCGTCAGAGTTACTACTATAGTATCAGGGTTACAAAAGCAGCGTCAGATTCACAAATGTACTGTCAGAGTTACAAAAGTACAGTCAGAATTACAAAATTACAGTCAGAGTTTAAAAAGCACTGTCATAGTTACAAACATAGAGTCTAGTTACAATTGTACAGTCAGCATTTAAAAAGTCAGTCAAAGATACAAATGTACTGTCAGAGTTGAAAAAGTACAATCAGAGTTACAAATGTACCATGTGCGTTAGAAATATACAGTAAAAAAGTACAGTCAGAGGTAAAAACGTACCGTCAAAGTTACAAATGCTCTCTTAGAGTTAGAGTTACAAATGCACTGTCAGAGTTACAAATGCACTGTCAGGGTTACAAAGGTACAGTTAAAGTTACAAATGTACAGTCAGAGTTTTAAAAGTCAGTCAGAGTTACAAATGTACTGTCAGAGTTACTAATGTACTGTTAGAGTCACAAATGAGTTGCAAAGGTACAGCTAGAATTACAAATGTACAGTAAAAAAGCAGTCAGAGTTTAGAAAGTATAGTCAGTGTTACAAGTGTACTGTCGAAGTTACAAATGTACAGTCAGAGTTACAAATTGAGTTATCAATTTGTATGTGTATCTGTTTATTTATTTAATTATTTATTTATTGGCCTCTTGCAGCTTTACAATTGCTTTTTAGATGTTTAGATGGCAAAGGGAAGCAGGGTAGACCACATTTCCATCTGAATTTGTGTTTTTTTTTTGTGCGTGTTATTTTTTGTGTTCGCTTTTCATTGTCGCATTTGTTGGTACATTTTTGTTGCTTTTGAACCCATTTTTATCGCTTTTGGTCGCGCTTTTGTCTCTTGTTTCAGAACATGTTTTTACAAATCCAAACAACAGCAGTTTTTATTTAAATCAAAGCAAGACATTTTGTTGTTTGTGGAAGACATTATTGCACTTCAAAAACTGCAGCATTTGTGATTTGCTAATTACATCCATTAAATTGTGTTTTTGTGTGGATTTGGTTTAATTGTGCAGCTCTGGCCTTTAAGAGGTAAATAAAGTCATCTGCTCAGAGGCTTCAGAGGCTAAACATCAGGAGAAAAAGTGTGTTTGAACAGACAGCTGCATTAAAGAGTCAAACAGTGAATCACGATACGACGATTTCACAAAAATAGCAGATTGTCACAGCAGGGATGAGCTCACGATTCGATTTTTATCAGCGTATCACCCAGACCTATAATGACTTAAACCTGCAGAGGGCACTAAACATCCTTTTTACCGGTTTATTGCATAGTTTCCTGTCAAAGCCCAGCCTCACCCTCATCCTTCGGCCCGCGTTGTGCCAGTCCCTCTCGGTCTCCTCCAGCGCTGCAGTGATCCTCTCCCCCTGCAGGCGGCGCTGGTTCAGCTCCTGCTCCAGGGGCCCTAGGACCTGCTGGGTGTGCCTCTGCGTGTCCGTCTGGAGGCCCTGGGAGTGGGACTGGAGCGAGGACAAGCGCTGGGTCTGATGGTGCACGGACCACTGCAGCTGCTCCAGGCGGACGCTCAGATCTGGACAGAACCACACGGGATTATGCAGGTTTTGTTTTATTTTATTTTATTTTAAATCCAGAACTACTGCAGTGAATAGGCTCTTTAAAATGCTTTGACATCAGGGAGTTCAAAATTCGGAAATGGAGAATAAATGAAGTAATCTCGCTCAACTCTAAATTATGATTTGACTGTTCCCCTTAAACGTTCAGTGATGGGACAATCCGCTTTCTCCTTCACTGCAGCAAAAAACTGGAACACACTTCCAGCTGAGTTAAAAACATGTTCAAACTATCTGTCCTTCTCACATGAGACAGAGGCTTCTGAGCAGACAGGCCTATCAACATTAGGCTTTTGTAAACATTCTGACTGATTTTAGAAGACATGATGACTATGAATCTAAATGAATGTATCTTGGAGCATCGTGTTAAGGATGAGATTCGTATCTTTAGCATTTTGTGTGGTAATTGTATTTATGAATTGGTTATTTAATTTAAAGGTTTTATGATGAATTTTGGAAGGTTTTGTTATTGATTAATTATGAATTGTATTCCAAAGTGCTGCTAATAATGATGAACTATTGTATTTTAGTGGAATCTCTGCTGATGAATTGTTTATTTAATCGGTGTATAACGGGTACTACTTTGTAAACAAATCTTGTTTGCCGTTGTTTATTTAAAACCTGTCCCAGGACGACAGATGGAAAGTAGTTTGTGGCTAAATCTTGCGCAGAGCATCTCTACTCATTGAGTTTAATGTTATCTGTGCACTGTCCTTGTTTTAAATAAATAAATAATCCATAACACATTTTCAATTAGTGACTGACATCAGATATAAATGCTAGTTTTAGTATGACAGGTTTTCACTACTTTCTAATTTTGTCTTTATTTGGTGTATTAATAGCTGTTGTAAATATAAATGATAGTTTCACAACAATCAAGTGGCCTTTTGTGAAGAAAAGTTGAAAAATCTGTAGAAAATTACAGGAAGTAAACAAATTGATGACATCACACTGAGGAGACAAAGATTATGCATAATTTACACAAAAGAGACTACTTTTTTGACCGTTATTCATTAGTTCAACCAAAAAAGGTGTTCACATGTGTTTTTATTTGTAAATTAAAAAAAAATCTGTGACATTAGAATTTGGCCCAGTTTACAGTGTGGTTGCTATGGTAATTTCCTATTGTGATGTCATCGTTTACAACCAGGAAATAAAACAAAAACCTCAAAAATTGCTAAAGCGGAAGAACATTTGTAAAAGTATTTTAGCAAAATTTGAAATATATTTATCTGAACTGCATTTAAGTGAAATGAGTCGTCCAACCTGTCATAGGCCCTTTAAGGCACTCAAAAGCATGTTTAAAGGCTAACAACAATATGAAAAATGCAGAATATATTTTTGTGTGCCATGGCTCAGAAAAGGTTGAAAAATACTGTAAAAGTTAATCAAAGCAGCAAGTGACTATAGAGGCCCTCACCCCTTGCCGTTGCTTCATGAGTGCAACCGCAAATTAACAGGCGTGACATGATCCGACAAACATTTACAAAGTCATTTACAAGAAATGCGTGCTGGCCACTCCCACTCCCATCATGACAAACGAAGACATGAGTCCTACAGAGTTTTAAAATGTGTTAGAGCTGCAAATCTGTAAAGTGTTCAAGGTGCTATAGAGATGACAACGATGCAAAAATATATCCGTATTTTGAATTTTAGTGAGATTAAAGCTTTCGTATTTCACCAAGATGTTGTCAAAGTTGCAAAACAGAAGCATGTTTTCCTCAGGACGTGTACAAAAACAAAAAAAGCGCTGATTATTAATATGTCTTAAGATGGTGTGGATTCGAAACAGATGCAAATAAATCAATAACGAAACCAAACTTGTCACAATTATAGCTCACGAACACTGCAATTACATCATTTCCTCAAACAACAAAAGATCTTGTTTGATTCTGTACAAACTTCTCACATTAACCTGACAGAGCATTCAAAAGTTTGTAAAGTGCAAGTAGAACATCATTTGATTTTAATGTAGAAACAGGGATTAACCTCACACACCTTTTTTTGGTTGAATTAATGAATAACGGTCAAAAAAGTCGTCTATTTTGTGTAAATTATGCGTAATCTTTGTCTCCCCAGTGTGATGTCATCAGTATGTTTACTTCCTGTAACTTTCTACAGATTTTTCAACTTTTCTTCCACTTGATTGTTGTGAAACTATCATTTATATTTACAACAGCTATTAATACACCAAATGAAGACAAAATTAGAAACTAGTGAAAACCTGTCATACGCACTTTAAATTTGCCATCTCATGTAAAAAAAAAAAAAGAAAGATGAAAAGATGTAATTGTGTGGATTTGCAGCAACAGTTATCGTGGTTAGAGGCAGAAATGATCAGAGTTTCGTGATGTTTTAAGGATTTAAAACAGCGGAAGATTCTCTGATAAATGACGTAGATGAAAATGAAAATGGATTGATCTGAAAAGAATGTTTACAAAAGACCGTTTGTCACAGCAAAGCCTTCTGCAAACCTCAACCACGACGGAAAAGTTTTATTTATGACTATTGTCTCTGAGAAATGGAAAAGATGTCAAGTACTTCATGATAAAACGGGGGTTATATTTCTATTAAAGTTTCCAAGACGTTTTAAGGATAATTTGAAGGAGTTCGGCAGGAAGTGTGTTTGATGCTCGGAGGGAGAGGATTTTTTTAAATAAACATTCCTCAAAACAGCGTGAATGCTACTGATTGCTACTTCAGGTGTGTTTTTGATGACGGAACATTGATTTAAAGCTCAAAAAAGTAAGTATAATGTGTCCTTTAAAGGGGCTGTGCCTGATTTTTACTGTTGTGAAACGGAAAAAACAAACTAGTCCATATTACTGATTTTTTTGCACGTATAAAGTAAAATCTGTGTTGCTCCAGCACAGATATATTGTAAAAGTATCTATTCTATTGAAAATGAAACCGGGCGTATAGGGTCTTTTATCCAAGAGAGAAGCAGGAAGTGCGCCGTTAGCATGCTAATGTTTGTTATCTTTACCCGTGGGCTTAGAAACTCGTGAAAAAGGACTTATAAACTTCTCGCGGTGAATGTTTAAGATGCTGGGACTGCATTAGGAAAGTGAGAGACGCATGTGACTGATGGAAAGACTTGAATTTAAAGTGCGTATGACATTTTCTAATTTTGACTTTATTCAGTGTATTAATACCTGTTGTAAATATAAATCATAGTGTTACATCAATCAAGTCGCTGTTTGTGGAGAAAACTTGAAAAATATGTTGAAAATTACAGGAAGTAAACAAACTGATGACATCACACTGGGGAGACAAAGGTTATGCATAATTTACGTAATTATCCTCCTGCTGGAGGATCTCTCTACACTGGTGGACTGCTCCTCGTCCTCCTGGAGGAATTCTTTAAAGCCACCTCCCTCTTGAGTGGTTCTGGTTCAGTCCAAGTGGATGTCAGTCCTAGTTCATCTGCAGCCTGTCCGTCCGTGGGAGTAGGATCTCTCCTTCACTGTGGTTCTCCCCGAGGTTTCTACTTTTTCCCGTGGGGTTTTTTGTAGTTTTTCCTCGCCGCGAAGGAGGGTCAAAGGACAGGGGCATTCTGGGACAGTTATCTGAACTGCTTTTACCTGTGGCCCATCGAGGCAACTGTTGTTGTGATTTTGGGCATTATAAAAATAAATTGATTTGATTTGATTTGATTTAAAAGAGACGACTTTTTTGAGCCTTTAAACATTAATTCAACAAAATAAAGGAGTTCACGTGTATTTTTATTTGTCAAATTTAAACAAATCTCTAACATTAGATCAGTTTTTGCCCAGTGTACTGTCTAATTTCCTAGGGCGATGTCTTCATTCACAACCAGGAAGTGAAATTAAAAACCTGAAAATTTGCTTAATCGGGATAAAATTTGAACAGCATTTTTGCAAACACTGAAATGTATTTATCTTAAAGGGCCTATGACAGGTTGGACCACTCATGTCACTAAAATACAGTTAAGATAAATCTATTTAAAGTTTGGCAAAAAATAATTACAAATTTTATCATTTTTAGCCATTTTTGTTTTGTTTTGTAACATCACTTCCTGGTTGTAAATGATGACATCACATTAGGAAATGACTCTGCACACTGGGCTAATACTCGGCTAATGTGAGAGATTTTTTTGTCCGACAAATCAAAATATATGTGAACACCTTTAGTTTGTTGAATTAATGTTTCAAGGGTAAAATAAGTGGTTTATTTTGGGTAAATTATGCAGAACCTTTGGATGGAATGAGTCTCCCTGGTGTGATGTCAGTTTATTACTTCCTGTAATTTTAAACAGATTTTTCAGCTTTTCTCTACAAACTATGACTTGATTGGTGTAAAACTATATATTTTTTGTACAATACATATTAGTACACCAAAATAAATCAAAATTAGAAAATCGTTAAAACCTGTCATAGGCACCTTAAAGGGCCTATGACAGGTTAAACTACTCATGTGACTAAAATACAGGTCAGATAAGAAGTTTTGTTAAAAATAATTATACATTTAATAATTTTTAGCTTTTTTTTTTTGTTTTGTAATATCACTTCCTGGTTGTAAAAGATGACATCACACTAGGAAATTAGTTTGTGCACTGGGCTAATACTTGACTAATGTCTGAGATGGTTTTGTCCGACAAATCAAAATGTACGTGAACACCTTTATTTTGTTGAATTAATGTTTTAAAGGTAAAATAAGTTGTTTGTTTTGGGTAAATTATGCAGGAAAGCGTCCCCCTAGTGTGATGTCATCATTTACTACAGATTTTTCAACTTTTCTCCACAAACTGTGACTTGATTGGCGTTAAACATTATTTTTATGTACATTACGTATTAATACACCAAATAAAATCAAAATTAGAAAATCGTTAAAACCTGTCATACGCACTTTAACTGCATTTTAGTCGAATGAGTCATAGACACTTTGAACCTAAACTAGTTCTGTTTTTCACGATTCCAAACAGTAAGAATCAGGTGCAGCCCCTTTAAAAGCACACTTCTTCTTCTACCTTTGGCTCGGCGGCTCTCCTCGTCCAGCTGCTGCCTCCAGTACTCCTCCTGCTCCAGCTCCTCCTCGTTCTGCCTCTGCCGCTCCTCCAGGGCCTCCAGCTGCCTCTTCAGCTCCAGCTCCAGCTCCGGGTCGCCGTCCCGGTCCAGCTCCGTGTCCCGGGCCTGTCCCTCCCGCTCCTCCAGGCTCCGCTCCAGCTCCCGAAGCGTCCGGGCCTGTCGCTCCAGCTGCAGGTACACCTCTTCCTTCTGCGCAGACTCCACGGGAGGCTTCTTGGCCCGTCCTCGTCTCGGATACGTCCCGTACAGAGAGTCGGGTTCGGTGTCCGGCCTGCGCTTGGAGGGCAGCGGGTCCGGCGTGCTGGTGCGGGGGCGCTGCCGGTCTCTAGGTGAGGTTTTGTGGGCGTGTGGGGAGCCGGCGGTGGGCCCGGTGCGGCGCAGGGTGAGGCGGGCGTCTGCGGAGCCCGGGCCCAGGTCGGAGAGCTCCTGCAGCGGGCACTCGTCCCGGAGCAGCTGCCGCTCGGAGCCGCGGAGCCTCAGGGTTAAGACGTAACGACCGGTTTGACCTGAGCGCAGCAGCAGTCACAGGCAATTAATAGAGTTTATGTTACGTCCAGGTCTATTTTTACACAAACATGAAATCTGTTCTCTCAGAGGCAGGTGTGGCACTGAGGAGAAACTCTGCTCTTCTGTTGCTCTTTTAACATAAAGACTTTGACAAGGAAACAACTCATTTGTCCAATCTGCTCCTAAAGATGTTTGATCAGGATTTCGATGGATCAAACAAAACTCCAAAGAATGAAGCGAAATTAGAATTTTTAAACCATTTTTTCTCAAATACTACATAACATATTCAAAATCTGTGAAATTATTATCTTTTGTATGTAATATATCAACAAAATGAGGCAAGAAAGTTCAACTTGTCGCCGTCACTTTTTCAAATTTGTCTCAAATATGGGCAGTTGTAGCCATTTTTCAAAATATCCAATAAAAAACTTGTAATACATTTTTTTCCTAATGTGAAAATGGAAGAGGAAAGTTGATAAGTCTAAATTTAAATTTATTAACTGGCCATAAATGTATTGGACTTGTCAGTTCTCCGTTCACTCTTCTCTGTTCGGCTGGAATAAACATTGCACTGCAAAAAGGGATTATCTAACTTAGTTAAATTTACTTGAATTAAGCAAATTAATCTTAAAAGTCCAATTTTAAGATTTTTTCACTTGACAGGACTACATCAAATTGACATTATTTTACTGGTTTTAAGTAAACTTGATAAGTAAAATAATCTTATTCCACTGTCAGATAATTTCACTTAAATTAGGGTAAAAAGGTCTTATTTTGAGTTTATTTTTCTTATTTTTTGATAGGCCTTTTTTGCAGTGCAGTGGAGTCAAACAAAGATTGTGTTAATGTTTAATGACTCCTGACTGACACTAAAGGACATCCTTTCAAAGTGTTGTCTTTATCAATGAATCAAATCAGATAGTTCAAGGCACTAGTCATTTGCCTGGACTGTGTTTACATGTTTGAAAAGCTGGAGTTTATGGAAATGAAAAGTATAAAATGTAAAAAGTATCACAGAAAAACAGAGAGAGTTTGAACTGACCGAGGTCCTGAGCGAGAGCGACGACCACGTCCTGACAGCGAGTGCTCAGGGTCACACCACACACCACCCTGAGCGAGCCCTCCACCCAAACCTGCAGCTCCATCTGCTCCTGCAACACCAGAACACACACTTTATTTGTGCTGCACATTTCAGCAACGAGTCACAAAGAGCTCCATAACAAGAGAACGTCTCAGACCAACGGCATAAACATTCAAACCACAAAAACACATTACGACAAGGTCAGACAGAAATACATTCAGAGAAGAATCAATAACAATCCACTCAATAAAAGCAGCTGAAGTGAGATGTTAAAGTCACAGGATCGACTGCTCTGATCCTCAAGGTCCTCTTCACCTCGTGGTGGATCAGCGGGTCTGAGCTGAGGAGGTGTCTGGGGAGGGGGAAGCCTTCACAAACCGCCTGGAGTGACGTGTTTGACAGACTCTACAGAGACAGAGCGCCGTGTGGGATGTTTCACGTGAACCGGAGTGAGACTGGAATGTGGCCGGACAGGAGTTCACAGCGATGACATCACACGAGGCGGCGGCCAATCACAGACGAGGACGCGCTCAAACTGATACATGTGAGAAACCAGCGCAGTCCCAGAGCTGTCAGGCGTCCAGCGCACCACAAATTCAAAGATAAATCCAATAAAACGCAAAGACGAAGGCGCAGAGTATGTGTGACGGAGTTAATTATTACATTTTAGTCAAACAGAAGTCTCTTTCACCAAGGATTCCTCAAAAGTTTCCCAGATGTCAAACAACTCAATAAACGTTTCACAGATTTAAAAAACAGGACAAGTTCAAACTCTGAGAATAAATGTGACGACTCCTGATGTTTAAGACACTTTAAAATAGCATTAATACCGTTCAACAGTTCATTTTTACCAGGCTTCATTCAAAATGTCAGCACTTTTTCATCAAAACTTGACCAAAAAATACCAGCATTTAATCAAAACGCATCAAAATTTGAATTTGAAAATATGTTTACACCACTTTTACTTTGACCAGGTACAATTTACAGTAAAACTAATGCGAGAGATCAACAAATCAAACGTGAGTGAAATGTGTAAAATGTTCCGTACTCACTCTGTTTGTCGCTGCTCAGATGGACTCAGATCATTTCCGTGTGATTCATAAAAGAGACTCGATCGACGGAGACGGAACGACAGACGCTTCAGCTGGAGTCGACTTCTCTCTTCAAGTCAGAGCGAGAGACTCTGAAGAGAAAGAGAGAGAAACAGAGAGAGAAAAGAGGAGGATCAGGGCAGAGGAATGCAGCCGCTCTGGTCCTGCTCTCACCCCCCCTCGCTCTCTCTCGCTGTGTCTCTCTCTCTGTCTTTCTCTCTCTTTTTTTCCCTCTCTTTCTCTCTCTCTCTCTCTCTCTGTCTCTCTTTCTGTCTCTCTCTCTGTCTTTCTCTCTCTCTCCTTTTCCCTCTCTGTCTCTCTCTCCCCCCCCTCTCTCTCTCTCTCTCTCTCTCTGTCTTTCTCTCTCTCTTTTCCCTCTCTCTTTCTGTCTCTCTCTCTCTCTCTCTCTCTCTCTGTGTGTCTCTCTTTCTGTCTCTCTCTCTGCCTTTCTCTTTCTCTCTTTTTCCCTCTCTGTCTTTCTCTCTCTCTCCCCCCCTCTCTCTCTCTTTCTCTCTCTCTTTTCCCTCTCTGTCTCTCTCTCTCTCTCTGTGTTTCTCTCTCTCCCCCTGTGTCTCTCTCTCTCTCTCTGTCTCTCTCTCTGTCTTTCTCTTTCTCTCTCCTTTTCCCTCTCTGTCTCTCTTTCTCTCTCTCTGTCTCTCTCTCTCTGTTTCTCTCTCTCTCTCTGTGTCTATCTCTCTCTCTCACTGTCTTTCTCTTTCTGTCTCTCTCTCTCTCTGTGTCTTATTTATTTAGTATTTACTTATTTACGTTCCAACTCATGTGTGAACTTGTGAGATTGTTATCTGCCTTTAAACGTGCTCTGAGTATCTTAACTTTGCCGTCTCATGTTTTGAAACAAAACATGCGCCTAACACTTACACAGTTTAGTTACGTTATCACTTTAAGAGACGCTACGGTCAGGCTAACAGTAGCAGAAATGTTCAGAACGAGTCTGAGATGATTTAAGGACTTAAAGCAGCAGAGGATTCTCAAAAACGTGACGTAAAAACAGGACAAAACACCATTGATCAGTGGAGTTCAGCAGGAAGTGTTTTTGTAACTCCAGGTGTGTTTTTGACAGAGCATTGTTTGAACAGGGTTAGCAGAATCTGTGTCCTTAAAGTCAAAAAACTGGAAGTGCAAGTCCCTTCACACTTCTTTATTTATCAGGACATTTTACAAAAAACATTCGAGCTGTAATCAGTCATTTTATACAAAGACTTGAAATGACTCGAAACCAAAGCTGAAGACCTTGGACTTGACTTGGACTTGACTTGAGGCCAAATACTTGGGACTTACTTGAGTTTTGCAAAACAATGACTTGGTTCGACCTTTGTCATTTATCATCACATGACTTTTAGACAGTCACAACAGCCGGCCAAAATGTTTTAAATTTCTTGTTATTGGTCAGTTTGTTCTCTCACATTTCGTCTTTCATGTGGAAACAACAAACGTGTCCAATCTGCTCCTAAAGATGTTTAATTCTTCCATTGAATCCACTTCATCCATAGATTTCTCTGGGACATTGTAACTTCAAAAGCCTTAAAGTAGATCCTACACCAAACTGTACAGTCTGGGGCTGAACAGGATTTTGATGAAACGAACAGAAGATTTTTTTTATATCTAATTCTAAAACTGATTTATTGAAGTTTTAAGTTTAAAAAAATTAGGCTGAATATGAATTTTTTGGTCAGTTTTCAGTCCAATCTGGTTTACTGAAAAACTAAATAAAGAAACCAAAATCCCCTCTGTTTTTTTATATTTTTGTAACTCATATGTTACAAAATGAACCAAGAAATTCAAACCTGGTTCTGTCCATTTTTCAGATTTAAATGTCCCAAATATGTGTATTTTTGACCATTTTTACATAAAATGCCTTATTTCTACTTAAAAACATGACATGATGACAAACTTATAACATAATTTTTCTTACTTTTATGAGAGTAAACTACAGCAGAAGTTTACAATTGATATCTTTAAATTTAAGATTCATTCCTGTTCACCTGCAGCGTCTCACCTTAATGCCATACTGTGGAACAATCCAGGCAAAGCGAGAACACTTCCCTGACATTTAAATCTAAATCCTCTGCCAGATAATAAAGAAAAATACATGAAAACAGAACAGCCACATTGATAAACACCTACAACAATAAAACCTGCTGAAATGAAGTGTTTTCCTTCTGTTTCCGGCGCATTTGTTTGTGTAAAATGTCACTCTGTCGCCGTGTCATAAACAAAGGTGTGGAGATAATGACAGCCACGCCCCGTTTGTGTTTATTACAGCGGTTTAACTCCGACTATTTATAGAAGTGACACCGAGGAGGCGCGGGACAAAGTACAAGAGCCAGCACCGAGCCCAGAGCAGCTTAAATGAGGCTAACAACCACACATGTGCACGTCTGAAGCACACAATCTCATGTTTGGAAAAGAATCTGTTGAAAAAGTATCACAGTGTTTTACAAGATTGTGTCAAAGTGCACATTATTCACACGGAAATGCTGTTTGCCGGAGAAACTGTGGCTGTCAGGCTGTTGTCATCTGTTTAAAGTGTGTATGACAGGGTTTCATGAATTTCTAATTTTGTCTTTATTTGGTGCATTAATACCTGTTGTAAATCTAAATGATAGTTTGACACCAATCAAGTATCAGTTTGTGGAGAAAAGTTGACAAATCTGCAGAAAGTTACAGGAAGTAAACAGATTGATGACATCACACTGAGGAGACTAAGTTTGTGCATAATTTACACAAAATAAACAACTTTTTTTTTACCCTTTATACATTAATTCAACAAAAAATGTGCCCACGTGTATTTTTATTTGTAAAATAAATTAAATTAATTTGGCCCAGAGTACAGTGGGGTTGCTATGGTAATTTCCTAGTGTGATGTCATCATTTATGACCAGGAAGTAAAACAAAAAACTAAAAAAAAATGGCTTAAAGGGCTTATGACAGGTTGAAATACACATTTAACTAAAATTCAGTAAAGATACATATATTCAAATTTGTACTAAAGTTTTTACAAATTTTACGCCAGTTTAGTTATATTTTTAGGTTTCAAATTTTACTCCCGTTTGTAAAGTATGACATCACACTAGGAAATTACCATAGCAACCACACTGTACACTGGTCAAACCTCACCTAATGTCACAGATTTTGTTCATTTGACAAAGAAAAACACATGTGGACACCTTTATTTTGTTGAATCAATGTTTAAAGGGTCAAAAAAGTAGTTTATTTTGTGTAAATTATGCATAACCTTTGTCTCCCCAGTGTGATGTCATCAGTTTGTTTACTTCCTGTAATTGTCAACAGATTTTTCAACTTTTCTCCACAAACAGTGACTTGATTGGTGTAAATCTACAATTTATACTTACAAGAGGTATTAATACACTGAATGAAGTCAAAATTAGAAAATCTTAAAAACCCGTCATACGCACTTTAACTGGGATACATTTATGAATTATTTTAGCCAAATTGAAAATATATTTATCTAGACTGCATTTTAGTGAAATGAGAAGTTTAACCTGTCAGAGGCCCTTTAAAGTCTGAAGGTTCTCCATTTTTTCTAATTGTGACTTTGTTTGGTGGGAGGGCACAGTTTTTACATGTGTGACGTTGCAGTTTAAGAAGAAATTTTTGAAAATAAAAGTCTAAAATGACAGGAAGTAGCTGAGATCTAAACAGAATCCCTCTGTGATGTCATCAAAAAGTGACGTACCGTTGGAAATATAAAGACTGACACAATTTTTCTGACAGTTTAGACGATCATTGAACAAAATAACGTTGTTTTCAGGGATTATTATTTCTCAAATCATGACTATTGTGTAATTTATATGGATTTTGACCCTTGTTTTCTGAATGGTTGCTATGGTAACAGTTGTGGAATTCAGTTCAGTTCAATTCAGTTTATTTTTGTTGCGCCCAAAATCACAACAACAGTTTCCTCGATGGGCGACAGGCAGAAAGCAGTTTAAATAAACAATGTTCAAGAGGATAACTGTCCCACAGCGCCCCCTGTCTGCAGAGCCTCCTCCTCGGCAAGAAAAAACTACAAAAACCCTGTGGGAAAAAGTAGAAACCTCGGGAAGAAACAGTGAGGAGAGATCCACCTACAAACGTGTCCAATCTGCTCCTAAAGATGTTTGATTCTTCCATTGAATCCACTTCATCCATAGATTTCTCTGGGACATTGTAACTTCAAAGGACGTTTTCTTAAAATCCATTTTTGTCCCTCGAGACATAAAGATCAGCCTTAAAGTAGATCCTACACCAAACTGTACAATCTGGACTCAACAAGATTTGATTTAGACCAAACAAACAGAAGGATTTGTTGATATCTGATTCTAAAACTGAATTATTTAAGTTTTAAGTTTAAAAAATGAGGCGAAATTTGAATTTTTAGGACAATTTTCAGTTCAGTCTAGTTTACTTAAAAACTAAATAAGAAATCCAAAATCCTCTCTGTAATTTTTTTGTAATTCAATGTTACAAAATGAACCAAGAAATTTAAACCTGGTTCAAACCAGGTTTAAATGGCCCAAATATGTGTATTTTTTGTCGTTTTTTCACATAAAATGCCTTATTTCTACATGAAAACATGACGTGATGAAAAACGTGTGATGCATTTTTGTCTTAAACCACAGGAAAAGTTTCAAACTGAATCTTCTTTAAATTGAAGATTTTTTTCCTATTCAACTGCAGCGTCTCGCCTTAAATAAAATAAATACATGTGGAAATAAATAAGGCCGGAGGTCGATGATCGACTTTGTTGTCGTGTCATCTGACCTTCGGCCGCGTGTCTTGGACACTCGGGTGAAGAGAGGGGCGGAGTTGTCAACCGATCACCACCTGGTGGTGAGTTGGATCCGCTGGCGGGGGAGGAAGCCGGACAGACTCGGCAGGCCCAAGCGTATCGTGAGGGTCTGCTGGGAACGGCTGGCAGAGCCCTCTGTCGGCAGGGTCTTCAACTCACACCTCCGGGAGAACTTCTCCCAGATCCCGGGGGAGGTTGGAGACATTGAGTCCGAGTGGACCATGTTCTCCACTTCCATTGTCGATGCGGCGGCTCGTAGCTGTGGTCGCAAGGTCTCTGGTGCCTGTCGCGGCGGTAATCCCCGAACCCGGTGGTGGACACCGGAAGTAAAGGATGCCGTCAGGCTGAAGAAGGAGTCCTATCGGGCCTTGCTGGCTCGTGGGACTCCTGAAGCAGCTGACAGGTACCGGCAGGCCAAGCGCATTGCAGCCCGGGCTGTCGCAGAGGCAAAAACTTCGGGATTGGGAGGAGTTCGGGAGGCCATGGAGGAGGACTATCGGTCGGCCTCAAAGAAATTCTGGCAAACCATCCGACGCCTCAGGAGGGGAAGCAGTGCTTCACCAACACCGCTACGGTGCGGGTGGAGAGCTGTTGACCTCGACTGGGGATGTTGTCGGAAGGTGGAAGGAATACTTTGAGGATCTCCTCAATCCCACTGTCACGTCTTCCGAGGAGGAAGCAGAGGCTGAGATCTTGGAGGCGGACTCGTCCATCACCCTGGCTGAAGTCACTGAGGTGGTTGGCAAGCTCCTTGGTGGCAAGGCTCGGGTGGATGAGATCCGCCTGAGTATCTTAAGTCTCTGGATGTTGTGGGACTGTCTTGGTTGACACGCTCTCTGCAACATCGCGTGGCGGTCGGGACGGTACCTCTGGACTGGCAGACCGGGGTGGTGGTCCCTCTGTATAAGAAGGGGACCGGAGGGTGTGTTCCAACCACAGGGGATCACACTCCTCAGCCTCCCGGTAAGGTCTATTCCAGGGTACTGGAGAGGAGACTCCGACCGATAGTCGAACCGCGGATTCAGGAGGAGCAGTGTGGTTTTCGCCCTGGTCGTGGAACACTGGACCAGCTCGAGACGCTCCCTCGGGTGCTCGAGGGTTCATGGGAGGTTGCCCAACCTGTCCACATGGGCTTTGTGGCTCTGGAGAAGGCATTCGACCGTGTGCCCCGGGCGCCTTGTGGGGTGCTCCGGGAGTATGGGGTCCGGGGCCCTTTGCTAAGGGCAGTCCGGTCCTTGTACGACCTGAGCAGGAGCTGCGTTCGCATTGCCGGCAGTAAGTCAGACCTGTTCCCAGTGCATGTTGGACTCCGCCAGGGCTGCCCTTTGTCACCGGTTCTGTTCATAATTTTTATGGACAGAATTTCTAGGCGCAGTCAGGGCGTGGAGGGTGTCCGGTTTGGGGACCACAGGATCTCATCTCTGCTGTTTGCAGATGATGTCGTCCTGATGGCTTCCTCAAATCAGGACCTGCAACATGCACTGGGACGGTTTGCAGCCGAGTGTGAAGCGGCTGGGATGAGGATCAGCACCTCCAAATCCGAGGCCATGGTTCTCGACCGGAAAAAGGTGGCTTGCCCTCTCCGGGTGGGTGGGGAGTCCTTGCCTCAAGTGGAGGAGTTTAAGTATCTCGGGGTCTTGTTCACGAGTGAGGGAAGGATGGAGCGTGAGATTGACAGGCGGATCGGTGCAGCGTCTGCAGTGATGCGGGCGTTGTATCGGACCGTTGTGGTGAAGAAAGAGCTGAGTCGAAAGACGAAGCTCTCGATTTACCGGTCAATCTACGTTCCTACCCTCACCTATGGTCATGAGCTTTGGGTAATGACCGAAAGGACAAGATCGCGGATACAAGCGGTCGAAATGAGCTTCCTCCGCCGGGTGGCTGGGCGCTCCCTTAGAGATAGGGTGAGGAGCTCAGTCACACGGGAGGAGCTCAGAGTAGAGCCGCTGCTCCTCCACGTCCAGAGGAGCAGCTGAGGTGGCTCGGGCATCTGTTCCGGATGCCTCCTGGACGCCTCCCTCGGGAGGTGTTCTGGGCATGTCCCACCGAGGCGGCTCAGGGTAGACCCAGGACACGCTGGAGGGACTATGTCTCTCGGCTGGCCTGGGAACGCCGGGATCCCCGGAGGAGCTGGAGGAAGTGTCTGGGGTGAGGGAAGTCTGGGAGCCCTGCTTAGACTGCTGCCCCCGCGACCCGGCCCCGGATAAGCGGAAGAAGATGGATGGATGGATGGAAATAAATAAAAAATTGAATTAAATTTAACAATAAATGTGGACAGTAACATTAGAAACATAAAGTAAAATGAAAAAATGTATATATAGACATTTTAAATTACATAAATGAATATTTTAGTGTGAGTTTTTTTTTCTTTTATGCTAAAAATTTAGGCTTTTATGTAGAAAAGTAATCATTTTATTCATTTTTAATTGTATTTATCTCTACATATATTGTTTTATTTATTCTTTTCTACATGTTTACTTTTATTTATTTATAATTATAACCATCTCGCACTCTGAGGACGTCAGGGACCGGCCTCCTGCTGGTGCCAGAGTCAGGACTAAACATGGACCGGCCTCCTGCTGGTGCCAGAGTCAGGACTAAACACGGACCGGCCTCCCGCTGGTGCCCAGAGTCAGGACTAAACATGGACCGGCCTCCTGCTGGTGCCAGAGTCAGGACTAAACATGGACCGGCCTCCCGCTGGTGCCAGAGTCAGGACTAAACATGGACTGGCCTCCTGCTGGGTGCCAGAGTCAGGACTAAACATGGACCGGCCTCCTGCTGGTGCCTAGAGTCAGGACTAAACACGGACCGGCCTCCTGCTGGTGCCCAGAGTCAGGACTAAACATGGACCGGCCTCCTGCTGGTGCCAGAGTCAGGACTAAACATGGACCGGCCTCCTGATGATGCCAGAGTCAGGACTAAACACGGACCGGCCTCCTGCTGGTGCCCAGAGTCAGGACTAAACATGGACCGGCCTCCTGCTGGTGCCCAGAGTCAGGACTAAACACGGACCGGCCTCCCGCTGGTGCCCAGAGTCAGGACTAAACATGGACCGGCCTCCTGCTGGTGCCAGAGTCAGGACTAAACATGGACCGGCCTCCCGCTGGTGCCAGAGTCAGGACTAAACATGGACTGGCCTCCTGCTGGTGCCAGAGTCAGGACTAAACATGGACCGGCCTCCTGCTGGTGCCTAGAGTCAGGACTAAACACGGACCGGCCTCCTGCTGGTGCCTAGAGTCAGGACTAAACATGGACCGGCCTCCTGCTGGTGCCTAGAGTCAGGACTAAACATGGACCGGCCTCCTGCTGGTGCCGGAGTCAGGACTAAACATGGACCGGCCTCCTGCTGGTGCCAGAGTCAGGACTAAACATGGACCGGCCTCCTGCTGGTGCCAGAGTCAGTCTAAACATGGACCGGCCTCCTGCTGGTGCCAGAGTCAGGACTAAACATGGACCGGCCTCCTGCTGGTGCCAGAGTCAGGACTAAACATGGACCGGCCTCCTGCTGGTGCCAGAGTCAGGACTAAACATGGACCGGCCTCCTGCTGGTGCCAGAGTCAGGACTAAACATGGACCGGCCTCCTGCATGTGCCCAGAGTCAGGACTAAACACGGACCGGCCTCCTGCTGGTGTCAGAGTCAGGACTAAACACGGACCGGCCTCCTGCTGGTGCTAGAGTCAGGACTAAACATGGACCGGCCTCCTGCTGGTGCCAGAGTCAGGACTAAACATGGACTGGCCTCCTGCTGGTGCCAGACTCAGGACTAAACATAGACCGGCCTCCTGCAGGTGCCAGAGTCAGGACTAAACATGGACCGGCCTCCTGCTGGTGCCAGACTCAGGACTAAACATGGACCGGCCTCCTGCTGGTGCCAGACTCAGGACTAAACAAGGACCGGCCTCCTGCTGGTGCCAGACTCAGGACTAAACATGGACCGGCCTCCTGCTGGTGCATAGAGTCAGGACTAAACATGGACCGGCCTCCTGCTGGTGCCAGAGTCAGGACTAAACGTGGACCGGCCTCCTGCTGGTGCCAGAGTCAGGACTAAACATAGACCGGCCTCCTGCTGGTGCCAGAGTCAGGACTAAACATGGACCGGCCTCCTGCTGGTGCCAGAATCAGGACTAAACACGGACTGGCCTCCTGCTGGTGCCAGAGTCAGGACTAAACACGGACCGGCCTCCTGTTGGTGCCAGAGTCAGGACTAAACATGGACCGGCCTCCTGCTGGTGCCAGAGTCAGGACTAAACATGGACCGGCCTCCTGTTGGTGCCAGAGTCAGGACTAAACATGGACCGGCCTCCTGCTGGTGCCAGAGTCAGGACTAAACATGGACCGGCCTCCTGCTGGTGCAAGAGTCAGGACTAAACATGGACCGGCCTCCTGCTGGTGCCAGAGTCAGGACTAAACATGGACCGGCCTCCTGCTGGTGCAAGAGTCAGGACTAAACATGGACTGGCCTCCTGCTGGTGCCAGAGTCAGGACTAAACACGGACCGGCCTCCTGCTGGTGCCAGAGTCAGGACTAAACATGGACCGGCCTCCTGCTGGTGCAAGAGTCAGGACTAAACATGGACTGGCCTCCTGCTGGTGCCAGAGTCAGGACTAAACATGGACCGGCCTCCTGCTGGTGCCAGACTCAGGACTAAACATGGACTGGCCTCCTGCTGGTGCCAGAGTCAGGACTAAACATGGACCGGCCTCCTGCTGGTGCCAGAGTCAGGACTAAACATGGACCGGCCTCCTGCTGGTGCAAGAGTCAGGACTAAACATGGACTGGCCTCCTGCTGGTGCCAGAGTCAGGACTAAACACGGACCGGCCTCCTGCTGGTGCCAGAGTCAGGACTAAACACGGACCGGCCTCCTGCTGGTGCCAGAATCAGGACTAAACACGGACCGGCCTCCTGCTGGTGCCAGAGTCAGGACTAAACATGGACCGGCCTCCTGCATGTGCCCAGAGTCAGGACTAAACATGGACCGGCCTCCTGCTGGTGCCAGACTCAGGACTAAACATGGACCGGCCTCCTGCAGGTGCCAGAGTCAGGACTAAACATGGACTGGCCTCCTGCTGGTGCCAGACTCAGGACTAAACATGGACCGGCCTCCTGCTGGTGCCAGACTCAGGACTAAACATGGACCGGCCTCCTGCTGGTGTCAGACTCAGGACTAAACATGGACCGGCCTCCTGCTGGTGCCAGAGTCAGGACTAAACGTGGACCGGCCTCCTGCTGGTGCCAGAGTCAGGACTAAACATAGACCGGCCTCCTGCTGGTGCCAGAGTCAGGACTAAACATGGACCGGCCTCCTGCTGGTGCCAGAGTCAGGACTAAACACGGACCGGCCTCCTGCTGGTGCAAGAGTCAGGACTAAACATGGACCGGCCTCCTGCTGGTGCCAGAGTCAGGACTAAACATGGACCGGCCTCCTGCTGGTGCAAGAGTCAGGACTAAACATGGACCGTCCTCCTGCAGGTGCCAGAGTCAGGACTAAACATGGACCGGCCTCCTGCTGGTGCCAGACTCAGGACTAAACATGGACCGGCCTCCTGCAGGTGCCAGAGTCAGGACTAAACATGGACCGGCCTCCTGCTGGTGCCAGACTCAGGACTAAACATGGACCGGCCTCCTGCTGGTGCCAGACTCAGGACTAAACATGGACCGGCCTCCTGCTGGTGCCAGAGTCAGGACTAAACGTGGACCGGCCTCCTGCTGGTGCCAGAGTCAGGACTAAACACGGACCGGCCTCCTGCTGGTGCCAGAGTCAGGACTAAACATGGACCGGCCTCCTGCTGGTGCCAGAGTCAGGACTAAACACGGACTGGCCTCCTGCTGGTGCCAGAGTCAGGACTAAACACGGACCGGCCTCCTGCTGGTGCCAGAGTCAGGACTAAACATGGACCGGCCTCCTGCTGGTGCCAGAGTCAGGACTAAACATGGACCGGCCTCCTGCTGGTGCCAGAATCAGGACTAAACACGGACCGGCCTCCTGCTGGTGCCAGAGTCAGGACTAAACATGGACTGGCCTCCTGCTGGTGCAAGAGTCAGGACTAAACATGGACTGGCCTCCTGCTGGTGCCAGAGTCAGGACTAAACACGGACCGGCCTCCTGCTGGTGCCAGAGTCAGGACTAAACACGGACCGGCCTCCTGCTGGTGTCAGACTCAGGACTAAACATGGACCGGCCTCCTGCTGGTGCCAGAGTCAGGACTAAACACGGACCGGCCTCCTGCTGGTGCCAGAATCAGGACTAAACACGGACCGGCCTCCTGCTGGTGCCAGAGTCAGGACTTTTTTTTTTTTTTTTTTTATTGATTGATTGTTCATGCCATTTACTTTCAGTAGCACAAATTCAGAAATCAAACAAAGTGATACAAAACAAGACAGCAAAATGATTACATGCATCATTGGCCTGAACAAAAGGGACAGGAAGAAGATACATCTTATAAACCCTGTACCTTTCTCAAATTGATTAAAATAAAATTTCAATTATACTCGTTCTAACCCCTCCCCGACCAAGTCACCAACTGACCGTGTGAATGTCAGCCATTTTCTGTAATGGTTTACATTTCATTAACTTAATTACTTTCCTTATTTACATAGTCTGTCATTATTTTCTGCTTGTACATTTTTTTAAATTTATAGATGTTTGTGCAACATTTAAAGTCAGAATTTAATGCATTCCAACGTTTGACTCCATAAACCGAGACACACTGCTGTTTTAATGTTGTTCTTGTAAAAACACTACGAAAAAAATATTGTCTTCTGTGGTCTCCGTCCTCAGAAACAAAAGTAAAAAGACTTTGCACACCTTCTGGTAAAGTTTTTTGTTTGGCTCTCCACAAAACTAGTACAATCTTAAGATCTAAACATGGACCGGCCTCCTGCTGGTGTCAGAGTCAGGACTAAACATGGACCGGCCTCCTGCTGGTGCCAGAGTCAGGACTAAACATGGACTGGCCTCCTGCTGGTGCCAGAGTCAGGACTAAACACGGACCGGCCTCCTGCTGGTGCCAGAGTCAGGACTAAACATGGACCGGCCTCCTGCTGGTGCAAGAGTCAGGACTAAACATGGACCGGCCTCCTGCTGGTGCCAGAGTCAGGACTAAACACGGACTGGCCTCCTGCTGGTGCCAGAGTCAGGACTAAACACGGACCGGCCTCCTGCTGGTGCCAGAGTCAGGACTAAACATGGACCGGCCTCCTGCTGGTGCAAGAGTCAGGACTAAACATGGACCGGCCTCCTGCTGGTGCCAGAGTCAGGACTAAACATGGACCGGCCTCCTGCTGGTGCCAGAGTCAGGACTAAACATGGACCGGACTCCTGCTGGTGCCAGAGTCAGGACTAAACACGGACTGGCCTCCTGCTGGTGCCAGAGTCAGGACTAAACATGGACCGGACTCCTGCTGGTGCCAGAGTCAGGACTAAACACGGACTGGCCTCCTGCTGGTGCCAGAGTCAGGACTAAACACGGACCGGCCTCCTGCTGGTGCCAGAGTCAGGACTAAACATGGACCGGCCTCCTGCTGGTGCCAGAGTCAGGACTAAACACGGACCCGGCCTCCTGCTGGTGCCAGAGTCAGGACTAAACATGGACCGGCCTCCTGCTGGTGCCAGAGTCAGGACTAAACACGGACCGGCCTCCTGCTGGTGCCAGAGTCAGGACTAAACATGGACCGGACTCCTGCTGGTGCCAGAGTCAGGACTAAACATGGACCGGCCTCCTGCTGGTGCCAGAGTCAGGACTAAACATGGACCGGACTCCTGCTGGTGCCAGAGTCAGGACTAAACACGGACTGGCCTCCTGCTGGTGCCAGAGTCAGGACTAAACATGGACCGGACTCCTGCTGGTGCCAGAGTCAGGACTAAACACGGACTGGCCTCCTGCTGGTGCCAGAGTCAGGACTAAACACGGACCGGCCTCCTGCTGGTGCCAGAGTCAGGACTAAACATGGACCGCCTCCTGCTGGTGCCAGAGTCAGGACTAAACACGGACCGGCCTCCTGCTGGTGCCAGAGTCAGGACTAAACATGGACCGGCCTCCTGCTGGTGCCAGAGTCAGGACTAAACACGGACCGTCCTCCTGCTGGTGCCAGAGTCAGGACTAAACATGGACCGGACTCCTGCTGGTGCCAGAGTCAGGACTAAACATGGACCGGCCTCCTGCTGGTGCCAGAGTCAGGACTAAACATGGACCGGACTCCTGCTGGTGCCAGAGTCAGGACTAAACACGGACTGGCCTCCTGCTGGTGCCAGAGTCAGGACTAAACATGGACCGGACTCCTGCTGGTGCCAGAGTCAGGACTAAACACGGACTGGCCTCCTGCTGGTGCCAGAGTCAGGACTAAACACGGACCGGCCTCCTGCTGGTGCCAGAGTCAGGACTAAACATGGACCGGCCTCCTGCTGGTGCCAGAGTCAGGACTAAACACGGACCGGCCTCCTGCTGGTGCAAGAGTCAGGACTAAACATGGACCGGCCTCCTGCTGGTGCCAGAGTCAGGACTAAACATGGACCGGCCTCCTGCTGGTGCAAGAGTCAGGACTAAACATGGACCGGCCTCCTGCTGGTGCCAGAGTCAGGACTAAACACGGACTGGCCTCCTGCTGGTGCCAGAGTCAGGACTAAACACGGACCGGCCTCCTGCTGGTGCCAGAGTCAGGACTAAACATGGACCGGCCTCCTGCTGGTGCCAGAGTCAGGACTAAACATGGACCGGCCTCCTGCTGGTGCAAGAGTCAGGACTAAACATGGACCGGCCTCCTGCTGGTGCCAGAGTCAGGACTAAACATGGACCGGCCTCCTGCTGGTGCAAGAGTCAGGACTAAACATGGACTGGCCTCCTGCTGGTGCCAGAGTCAGGACTAAACACGGACCGGCCTCCTGCTGGTGCCAGAGTCAGGACTAAACATGGACCGGACTCCTGCTGGTGATCTATCTGCACTCTTCTCTTTTAAAGCGCTTTATTTTAAAATGATTCTGTGTCTTTTTGTGATTTGAATGTCACTTTTCCTGTTGTGTAAAGCACTTTGAATTGCCTTGTGTATGAATTGTGCTCTACAAATAAACTTGCCTTTGCCTTTACAAAACAGAAAAAGTGACATTGAAATCACAAAACACAAACAGACAAACACAATCCGGTGGTTCACGGCGTCGTCCTGAGCACTTCCTGCCGAGGACAGAGCTGTGGAATGAGGCCGGAGCCGGTTCTTCAGCCCCGGAGCCTCGTCTGGTGTGAATCCGTGGCGTTTGTGTCGGTGTTAAAGGTTGTCACAGTAGCCTCGCTCAGATAAACCTGCAGAGGAGGAGCGCATTTCTCACATTCCTCCAGACTCAAAGCCCTGATAAAGCTCGTCTTATCAGCGCTGTGTGTGTGACCTCATTCTGTGCACGAAAACACCAAGCTGCATGGAATCTGAACCAAAGAAACAGAAACCTCGTGTGATACTCTGAGAAAATAGATTGTATTGTTCATTTTGGCATTTTGTTTCACTATTTTTTCTTAGTTCATAATCGTTTTGTGCTAATTAAGGATCCTAATTCATCAAAAAGTAGAAACCTCTGGAGAACCAAAGTGAAGAAGAGATCCTACTACAAATGTGTCCAATCTGCTCCTGAAGATGTTTTATTCTTCCATTGAATCCACTTCATCCATAGATTTCTCTGGGACATTGTAACTTCAAAGGTGCATTCAAAATGCATTTTTCTCCCTCGAGACATAAAGATCAGCCTTAAAGTAGATCCTACACCAAACTGTACAATCTGGACTCAACAAGATTTGATTTAGACCAAACAAACAGAAGGATTTGTTGATATCTGATTCTAAAACTGAATTATTTAAGTTTTAAGTTTAAAAAATGAGGTGAAATTTGAATTTTTAGGACAATTTTCAGTCCAGTCTAAATAAGAAATCCAAAATCCTCTCTGTGCATTTTTTGTAATTCATGTTACAAAATGAACCAAGAAATTTAAACCTGGTTCTGTCCATTTTTCAGGTTTAAATGTCTCAAATAAGTGGATTTTTGGCTATTTTTTCACATAAAATGCCTTATTTCTACATGAAAACATGACATGATGGAAAATGTGTGATGCATTTTTGTCTTAAACCACAGGAAAAGTTTCAAACTGAATCTTCTTTAAATTGAAGATTTTTTTCGTATTCAACTGCAGCGTCTCGCCTTAAATAAAATAAATACATGTGGAAATAAATGAATTAAGGATCCTAATTCATCAAAAAGTGTTCATTTCTTCAGGGCACAATTTGGTTTTTGGTGAGTATAACAGTATAACATCATTTCTCAGACAGTTTCCAAAACATTTTCCGGCTCCTTAACCCCGAAAAATCCAGAAATGCAGTCATTTATTTACAGCAGAGTCTGCAGCCTTGAAGTGCACAGAGCTGCTCTCTAATATCAATTCAACAACTTAAAATCATCTTTATTCTTATCAATCTTGAGCTGTTCATCGGGGTGCTCTGCTCTAATCCTGCTCATGTTTCAAGAGCAGGATTAGAGCAGAGCATCATGGTAAAAAAACTAAAACAAATTAATAATAAAAACTTTAAAATCTCCCATGAAATGCATTAAATACTGGACTGTGTTTTGTTGTTAGGCCCAAACCCAGAGTTTCTGCTAAATAAAGAAAAACCCTGTAAAAAACAAACTTAAAGTGTGCATGACAGGTTTTAAGGATTTTCTCATTTTGATTTTATTCAGTGTATTAATATGTATTGTACATTACAAAAAAGTATTGTTTTACCCCAATCAAGTCATGGTTTGTGGAGAAAAGTTGAAAAATCAGTTTAAAATGACTGATTTAGTAAAAAACTAATGACATCACACCAGGAAGACTCATTCTATCCAAAGGTTATGCATAATTTACAGCTTACTTTACCTTTAAAACATTAATTCAACAAAATTAAGTGTTTTTTGATTTGTCGGACAAAAAAAATCTCTGACATTAGCCGTGTTTTAGCCCAGTGTGAGTAATTTCCTAGTGTGATGTCATCATTTACAACCAGGAAGTGATATTACAAAACAAAAAAAAACAGCTAAAATTGATCAAATGTATAATTATTTTTAGCAAAACTTTAAACATATTTATCTTACCTGTATTTTAGTTACATGAGTAGTCCAACCTGTCAGAGGCACTTTAAATAACACTTAATGAAGTCTTTTTTTTCCTAATTTTTCTACAAAACAGAAAGTTCAAACCACACATTAGAACATAATCCACGGAGATGAATATATTTTATGCCATAATGTGGAATATTAGAGCCAAAGGAACAACATCTCCACAAGCCACTCGCTGTAAGGAAGGTTTTCAGTGCAATAAAATGTAGCTTTTATGTTGTTTGGCTAAAATGTTCAGCACCGGACAGTGTCGTTTACAGCAGAGTTAAACTGAACATGTGGGAGTCTGAATGAACAGTTTACATCTTTAGCGTTTGTGGGAAAAATGCAGGGACAATTTACCACAACAGACACATTGTTCTTACAGTTTAAACTATCAGTCGACAAACTAAACATGTTATCAGACGTTATTTATTGTCAATTCCAAACTACTGTGTGCTTTAAATGGATTTTGGCCTTTGTTTTCAGTCTGGTTGCTATGGTAACAATTGGGATATTACGTCAAATGCTGTTCAACCAGGAAGTGACATTATAAACTTTACAAAAACTGTCAAACTGGAGACAAATGGACAAAATGTTTAGTAAAATCTTAAAAATAATCAAGTTTTAGTGAAATGTGTCGTCTAATCCGTCATATAGACTTTAAAGGACACATATTACGCTGCAGCTTTTATGTTGTTTGGCTCAAATGTTCTGCACTGGGGCTTTAACCTGGACAGTTTCATTTACAGAAGAGTGTGGGAGTTTGAGTGAACAGTTTACATCCTCAGCGTTTGTGGAAAAGAAAAAAAAATGCACGCTTGTAATATCTCTGATCACCACCAGAGGGAGCCACTTCCCCAGTCATTCTGTTGGAGCAAAACACTGTCGAGCTTTCCTGTCGCTTCTGTGTGTCACGTGCACAGCAGAGAAGGAAGAAAAAAAGTAAAAGTAAAATTATCACATTAAAAAGTCTACTTAAGTGAACGTGTTGATGTACCTTTCATGCAGATTGAGACCAGTTTAATGTGTTAAATGTCAGAATTTTGGTAAAGAGTTGAACTTAAAGGTCCCATATTCTGCTCTTTTCCCCTTCACACAGTCTATTCTAAGGGCTTTGTTGATACATTTTCTCGTTGTGTAATATTCATAACATAACAGTTTCCAAAAAACACCCATTTCTTGGACTGGCCCCCCTCCTTGTAAAAGCAAACGGCTCACTCTGAGATCTGACCCCCCCGAACAGAGAGCAGGCTGCCTCCCCCGCCCAACTCGTGCCGAAGCCTAGAGCGGAGATGGTGCATGCGCCGTGTGCTCCGGTAAACAGCGATACACAAACACTGAATAAACATTTTCTCGTCCTGACGGTGCGTCGTGCTGAGTCCTACGTCCTGGATCTGACCTGGAGTTTGACGTGCTCCAGGACCTCGACGACGGACGCTGCCGTTTGGTAAATAACAAGCTAACTCTTCTATCTGTCGTATCCATCGTGTAATTACTGTGTAGCATTAGCATTAGCTGTTTTTATTCTGCGGCTGTGCACTTCCTGGAGGCGTGGCTTAAACACCGCGTCATCTTAGTGAGGAGCCCCCGTCTGCTGCTCAGCCGAGGGGGACGGAAAAGACAGTTCTCTAGTGAAAACATGAGGGAATCAATCAAAAAAACACTTTGGGCACAACATACGAGGCCCAAATAGCACTGGAGGAAGGTTAAAACCTCTGAAAAGTCCATTTTGCATGTTATGGGACCTTTAATTTTGGTCAACAAAGGTCAATCTGCATGTATTTCTTTAATTGTTTGTGTATATTTTTGTTTGTTTGTTGTTGAGCTTGAACTCCAAACCTTCAGGCAGAACGTCACCGTCAACGAACTAAAAACAACAACTAAAACAGAATGAAAAGTACTTCTAATTTTCAGTCCAGTTAAAAAAAAGTAGTAAAAAGTACAGATACTTGGTCTCAAATGCAGTGAAGTAAAAGTAAAAACAACTTAAGTAAAGCACAGATACCTAAAATATTCACTTAAGTCCAGTGCTTTTACTTATGTGTCACAATCAAGTCAGAATCACAATTTGAGTTGAACAATGATCAAAAAGTGCATTATTTACAGAACAGAATTCCTTTTGCAAAGAGCTGAATGTCCTGTCTGTTTAAAACCTTGTCAAACCTGCTCAAAATGTCCTGAAACTCGTGTTCATCGCTTCATTTCAGTCTTTTCTCAAATGTTAAAGCTAAACAATGTGAGCAGAATCCTATTTTTTAAACAAATATCGCACATTCTAATCACAGTTTCAGTATTTGTTTGAAAAATCTTTATTAATTTCGTGCAGCCGTTAAATACACCACGTCTTTATTTGCCATTTTTACTATTTATTCCCAGACAGCCACCTACTGTAAATAAGAGTGTGCACTTTATACTTTATATTGTATTTTTATTACCATGTTTAGTAATTATTTATCCTATTTTTATTGCATGCGCCTATTTCATTCATTCCTGTTCTAAACTGTGTGTTGCAACAGTGGAATTTCCCCATTGTGGGACAAATAAAGGATCTCTTATCTTATCTTAAAATTGGGACTAAATTGGGACTAAATTTGAAACTAATCCTGGACCAGGACTGGACTAAACTGGGGTCAAACCAGGACCAACGAGGACAAGTGAGGGCGCCGTTCTTAGATAAATACAAGGTTTTCTTTCTTTTCTAATTATGGGAGGGCACCTGTGGTCAGTATGTATCATGGTTTGACATTTGTGAAGTAGAAGCAAAAAAGAAAGAAGATAAAAATAGGAGTAAACTACAAAGTACAAAATCACAAATTAACTTAAAAACCAGTATCTCAATAGAATAAATAGATCTGTTTTATCAACTAAACCCCCGTTATTAACAAACATCTTTTGATCTGATGAATGTACAACCTTTAATCTACAAAGTGCCTGAACAGCCTAAACCAGGCATGTCCAAACTCAGGCCCGGGGGCCAAATGCGGCCCTCAGACCAATTTTTCTTGGCGCTTAGTCTTCCTGGTGAACTGGCCCACATTGTCCTGATAAGTACTATTTACAGCACATTTCAGATTTTCTACAATTCCAACCTAAATAACTAACATTTTGGTGCAGCACAGACCTGATATTAAGGCACTGAGACTGAATGTAGATGTGATGGCCCCATGGATGTATTAAATGAACTGGATAAGACACGCCCCCTCTGTCCGTGTCCCACATTGATTAGTGGTCGTGCGAGGTACTGCAGCCTCTTGGAACCAGCCTTTTTCTATCATTGCACATTATAATTGCAGACAGTACTGAATTATTATCGGTATTTAAATAAAATAGAAGGAAATGTTCTTTTCTACCGTTTCTAAAATCACAGAAATTACAGTTTTTATATGAAGTGACGTCACAGTAAACATGTGTGAGTCACGTGAACGAGCGTCGGGCGATACAAACAGAAGCTCGTGGAAAAGGCTCGACTAGAGACACCTGTAAGTTGTATTTTATTTCATTTCAGACGCTTCACGTGTGTCTAACATGAAGAACACAATTACAATCACACAAGCTAACGTTAACACAAAAACTTGCAGCTGCTGGTCGTTCACGTCACTCAAAGCATCATGGGGGATTGTCGTCACGTGGCGCCCTAAAGCAAAGATGGCCGCCGCCGTATCAGGAAGTAAATGCAGAAGTAAGAAATTTTTTTGGGGTCATGCCCCAATGAGCTCAGGCCACAGGGAGGAACAGGGCGCCATTTTGGATTCATCTTCCAGGTTTTATTATAGTTCTATGGTTGGCGCTTAAAACATCAGATAAATGCAGCTTTTTTTAACGTTTCACGATTGATTTGTGGCCCTCCGCTTGGTCTATATTTCAATATGTGGCCCTCGATGGAAAAAGTTTGGACACCCCTGATCTAAATGAACAGTTCCTCAACTAATAACGAAAATAGTTTTTGACAAAATCTCAACAGATTAAACATAATTGCGTTCAAAAGTGTAAAGCGATCATTGGTCCCATGAATCCCGGGTGCAGTCGGAGAGTGTTTGTCCTGACGATAAACTTTAATTACAGTGTTTTAAAGGAGAGGGAGGACAGACTCTGCGGCTTCATTAACTCATTATTTCACTAAATTACACACTCAGCGGACAGAGAGGCCAAAACAAACACAGGCTCAGGCTCAGGCAGGGGCGGAGCAGCAGCTTCTGGGCCCCAGGGACAAACAACGTGGGCCCCAATTCTATTTATGTATCCCAGTAAATTTATTTACCCAGTTATTAGTGGGTTTTTTCATTATTCGTATAGACCCTTTAATAGTCTGTAAACAAAAACATTCTAAATTCAGAATGGAGGCAAAAGTGAGGCACAACTGGGATTAACCTCAGAATATCACAAAATATGAAGAATGTAGATGATTTAGTGTCAGTAAAAGCCTCAGACACATGGGAGTGACATCAGAGCTGCTTTAAACACATTTATTATTGTATTTTACATTATGTTTTTGGAAATTATAATAAACTCTTTGCATTTTTGATGAAGGAACAATCCAGATTTATGGGTTTTACTGGAAAAAAACTCACAGAAATGTTGAGCCCACAATCATTTTTCATTTTATCTAGAGATATATCAGATACTGTTACATTATTTTGAAGCTAAAATACCATTTTAAGGCTGGTATTTTGTCCATCGTTTGTTATAGAAAAGCAAACTAACTGACCTTTCTACTCTGGAAATTCAAATGTGTTTCTTTTTTCCAACACAAACACTTAAAACCAGTAGGATTTAGATCTAACGTGAGAGAATTATTGAAAAACGTAACTTCATTTTGCCTCCAGTCGCCTCCATTCTGGAATATTGATGACATCACACTTTAAAGGGTCTGTTTGTGAACAACTTGTGAGCAAAATTTGTGTTGTATTTAGTTAACTTTACTCAACCACAATACATTTTACTACAACAAAAATAGATTAAAGGGACTGTATATGATTTTTATTTATGCTAGAAACAAATCAATTCTCTTTACTTTACGCAGTGTTTGACAGAAGCAACTTCATGGAAAGACACTGGGTTTGTGATGTATAATCTGTGCACGTTATAAACACAATTTGTTAGAAAAAAAAAAAAGATCTAGTGCAGAAGTGTTTGCCAGGGTCACCTCTTTACAGCCAATCAGGTACATTGTACACTATGAATCATGGGAAAATAACTGCTCGACTCTATCCCAGACTGTGATTCTGTCATGGTGCAGTTTCAAAAACGCTAAAAGCTAATTGTAAAAAGAGTTAGAGGAACTTTATGGAAACAACTACATCAGACTTTTCCAGACGATCGTTTCTGAGTCATGGAGCAACATTCACCTTATTCTGCCCCGCCCACTTTTTGCCAGATACACACTTTTGTTGTAAACGCACTTCCGTTTGACGAGAACTCCGTTAAAGCTAATGACGAACGAGGGAAAAGTCTGACGCTAAAATGTTACATAAAGTAGATTGATTTGTGTAAAATGTTTAATGAACACGAGCAACAACAAGTCACAACGCACCGATTTCC
>CM033621.1:41514070-41529070 GCA_019453435.1 Rhinogobius similis
GGAAATGACGAGGGCAACAGAAGAGGGACATGAACGGCTGATGCAGCTGTGACGGGACAGGCCTCTTCAACTGCAGGTCCTTGGGTCAGATCTGGTCCCATGGATCCCGCCCGCAGCACATTCTACAAACAATTAAACCTTTTCTCTTGTTCACTGGTTTAGACTTTTGGCTCTGCTTTAGACCTGGTTTAGTCCTGGTTTGATTCTGGGTTAGTCTTTGTTCAAACCGGTTCTTTTCTCGTCCGAGTTTAATCCTGGTTCAGCTGTGGATCTGAGATTTTGCAGAGTCATGTTTTTAATGTAGTTCACGTGGCGCAGTTTTTGCTAATATATTATTATTTAAATAGATAAGTGTTGGCGATGTTTTGTTTTGTGACAACAAACTGTCAAAAGTGAAAGCACATTGTGCACCTGTTTGGCCCCGAGCCCAGGGCCCTCATGGAAATGTAGTAGATGTAACAGATCTGCTGAGGCCGTTTGATGAGCAGATACACTTTAAATACGAGTCACATTTAGACCTTTATATAAGAACACAAAGTCCCAGTCAGCGCAGAGTGTCACAGAACTAATCTTACACCGTGCGTTTTATTTTTACGCACAAACCGGAAGCGCTCGTGTGCAGCCGCGCGCGCTGACGCAGCTGGTGGAGCGGCACAGCAGCGGCAGCATCACTCGGCTCTGTCCCGTCCTCAGATCACACCCAGCGGGGCCAAAGCGCCATGATCCACCCCGGGGTCCCGTCCGCCTCCTGAGCGCGACCCCCGCTACATGCACCGCGCACCGTGAGCTCACCGCGGCGCGCGCACGGATTTACCGCGACCCAAAGCCCGGAGGCGGCAGCAGCGGCAGCAGCAGCGGCAGCATCCCCCCGCCCGGGCCGTGACGGAACATGACATCCGCGGGGAAAGAGGCCAACAGCGGCCACTACACCAACTACGTGGGCCCGTACCGCCTGGAGAAGACGCTGGGGAAGGGACAGACAGGTCAGTGCGGCCCGGGGGGACGCGGCGGTGCGGTGACCGGGGAAAGAGGCGCGGAGGTGGGGGCTCTGACATCACCGGCGCGTCCTCTGACTGCGGGAAAATGGTCGAACTGCGGCGCTGCTGGGCTGAGGGCTGACGCGCGGCTCCCGGTTGCATCATCGTCGCTCGCGCCTCGTCACCGCCGCTGGAGCCGTGCGCCTCTCACGCTGTTGTCAGGCAGAGCGCGCGGTGCCGATCACACTCGGTCCATCTGTCACGCAAACGCACGCACACACGCGCGCACACGCACTGCAGCGGGAGTACGGCTGGTGCAGTGCTCGTGCAGGTCCAAATGTGCCGTGGAGAGGCCCCGCAGAGGTCCCGGGACGGTGCGGAGGTCCCGGGACAGTCCTGGAGCTGTCCGGGGTGAAATACTGAGCTCCATCGTGTTTTAGCAGATTTAGAGCTGCCTGGTCCTGGTTTAGTCATAGTTTAGACCCGGTTTGGTTCTGCATATCGTCCTGGGTTAGTCCTGGTTCAGTTCAGTGCAGGTTCTGCCCTGGGTTTAGTCCTGGTTCAGTCCTGGTTCAGTCCTGGTTCAGTCCTGGTTCAGTCCTGGTTCAGCCTTTGGTTTAGTCCTGGCTTAGTCCTGGTTCAGTCCTGGTTTAGTCCTGGTTCAGCCTTTGGTTTAGTCCTGGCTTAGTCCTGGTTCAGTTCAGTGCAGGTTCTGCCCTGGGTTTAGTCCTGGTTCAGTCCTGGTTCAGTCCTGGTTTAGTCCTGGTTCAGTCCTGGTTTAGTCCTGGTTCTGCCCTGGGTTTAGTCCTGGTTTAGTTCTGGTTCAGTCCTGGTTTAGTCCTGGCTCAGTCCTGGTTTAGTCCTGGTTCAGTCCTGGTTTAGTCCTGGTTCACTCCTGGTTTAGTCCTGGTTCACTCCTGGTTCACTCCTGGTTCACTCCTGGTTCACTCCTGGTTTAGTCGTGGTTCACTCCTGGTTCACTCCTGGTTCACTCCTGGTTTAGTCGTGGTTTAGTCCTGGTTCAGTCCTGGTTCAGTCCTGGTTTAGTCTGGTTTAAACCTAGTCTAAGCTTGGTTCATTTCTGGTTTTGTGCCAGTTTTGTTCATTTCTTGGAGGTTGACTGAGGGGGCTGTCATTCGCGTCTTGGTTTGGTCTTCATTTGGAACCAGTTTGAGTCCCGAAGTAGATTTGGTTTGGTCAGTTCCAAGTTTAATCCCCGTTTAGTCCCAATTTTGATGCGGTGATTGTGCAGAAACGTACCTTTGAGACTGTGGTATGGTGCGGTGTCTTGGTTCGGTCCTGGTTTTGGCTTTGCTTCAGACACTGGTTCAGCCTTTGGTTTAGTCCTCAAACCCGGTTCAGTCCTTGCTCCGTCCTGGTTCCATCTCAGTTCCATCCTGGTTTTTCCCCGGTTCAGGTTTAGTCCTGTTTCAGTCCTGGTTCTGCCCCACTTCTGCCTTGGTTTAGTCTTGGTTTTTGTCTGGATCAGCCTTTGGTTTAGTCCTTAGACCTGGTTCAGGCCTTGTTCTCGCCTGGTTCTTCTCTGGGACTGTCCTCCTGGTTCAGTCCTGGTTTTTCCCTGGTTCAGCCTTTGGTCTCGTTTCAGTCCTGGTTCAAACTAGTTCAGTCCTGGTTTTTCCCTGGTTCAGCCCTAGGTTTAGTCTTGTTTCAGTCCTAGTTTTGGCCTGGTTCAGACCCATGCCATTAGTTTAGTCCTCAAACCCGGTTCAGTCCTGGTTATTCCCCGGTTTAGGTCCGTTTCAGTCCAGGTTCTCCCTTGGGTTTAGTCCTGGCTCAGACCCGGTTCTGTCCTTGTTCCATCCTGGTTCTCAGTCTTGGTTCAATCCTAGACCTCAGAAACCTGTTTATTCCCTGTTGTAGCCTTTGCTTTGTCTCAGTCCTGGTTCTTCCCATTAATTTAGTCCTGACTCAGACCTGGTTCTGCCTTGGTTTAGTTTTGGTTTTACACTGGATCAGCCTTTGGTTTAGTCCTTAGACCTGGCTCAGTCCTGGACCTCAGAGACCTCTTTTTCTCCGGTTTAGCCTTCAGTTTAGTCTGTAGACCAGGTTCAATCCTTGTTCCGTCCCGGTTCTTTCCCACAGTCCTCCTGGTTCAGTCCTGGACCTCAGAGACCTGTTTTTCCCCTGTTTTTTGCGTTGGTTTAGCCCTGTCCCAGTCCTGGTTCAGACCTGGTTCCACCCCGGTTCTGCCTTGGTTTATTTTAGGTTTTACCCTGGAACAGCCTTAGTTTAGTCCTTAGACCTGGTTCAGTCCTTGTTCCGCCCTGGTTCTTTCCTACAGGCCTCCTGGTTCAGTCCTGGACCTCAGAGACCTGGTTTTCACTTTGGTTCACCCTGTTTTAGTCCTGGTTCTTCCCTGGTTTAGTCTTGTTTCAGTCCTGGACCTTAGAGACCTGGTTTTCCCTGTTTTTCACTTTGGTTCACCCTGTTTTAGTCCTGGTTCTTACCTGGTTTAGTCTCGTTTCAGTCCTGGTTCAGTCCTGGACCTCAGAGACCTGGTTTTTCACTTTGGTTTAACCCTGTTCTAGTCCTGGTTCTTCCCTGGTTTAGTCTTGTTTCAGTCCTGGACCTTAGAGACCTGGTTTTCCCCTGTTTTTCACTTTGGTTTGCCCTGTTCTAGTCCTTGTTCTTCTGTGTTTCAGTGTCGTTTCAGTCCTGGTTCAGTCCTGGACCTCAGAGACCTGGTTTTCCCCTGTTTTTCACTTTGGTTTAGCCCTGTTTTAGTCCTGGTTCTTCCCTGGTTTAGTCTTGTTTCAGTCCTGGACCTTAGAGACCTGGTTTTCCCCTGTTTTTCACTTTGGTTTAGCCCTGTTTTAGTCCTGGTTCTTCCCGGGTTCAGTCTCGTTTCAGTCCTGGTTCAGTTCTGGACCTCAGAGCCCTCTTTGTCCGGCTCTGCACCGTTCAGCAGTTCCACACTGGTCCTGAGTCCGGGGGGTTTGCGGATGATAAATCTGGTCCGTGTGAGTCCTGGGTCCTCGGCTGGTCCTGAGGTCTGAGATCAGGACTAAAGCCGTCGTCAGCACTTCGTTTGGCACACAGCGCTTTTATTCTCGCTGCATTTCTGTTCCGCAACACGGCAAAAATATGGAGCACGGACTTTCAGCTTTTGCTCAGAGCTGGATCACTTTCTCCTGCTGGAGTTTAGAGTCTGCTCAGTTTAAAGAAAGAGAAGTTAGATAAATGACAAAGTTTGGACGCACTGGTGAACATTTGTCTCGTAGTTTAGATTATGTTTGACTTGTCAGCGATTAGATTTTCCATTAGTCGACTTGTCAAACGATTATTTCTATTGCACATTGAGACTTTTTGAATACATTATCAACCAAATCGATGTAATTCCTCATTTGTCCAGGTGTGAGCTTTTGTATATCTGCAGATTGAAATTATTTACAAATGGAAGTCCGAAATATCTTTTTAAAACACATGAAACCTCACAAACTTTGACTAGTATTATCCAAATAAAGGTTGAAATAAGGTGACTGAAGACTTCTAGACAATGAATATTTACTAATAAAGTGTATGGATCATCAGTTGTATTTGTTTGTAGAGGATTTTTTTATTCTTTTTTTGACATTTTGATTTAATAATGCCACTAGCTTTATTATGAGAAGTATTTTTCGCATGCGTTTCACAGACATTTTAACCAAAGAATAGACTAAAACAAATGCATATTTTTGACTTGTTTTATTGCGTAAAAGCCTGACTTGTTTGGCCTGGAGGAGCCTCCATCTGTAATGGTGCACAGTTTGTAGTGATATTATTATAGAAGCTGTAAAACATGTCATAATAACTGCACAAAAAAAATGAACACTTTGTGAATTTATCAGTTTATCAAGTCTGAGTCGACCAAACTTTTATTCGTTGACAGCAGAGGTGGGCAATATATTGTAATTTAGACAAAATCAGCCTATCATCCTGTTTTGAAGATGCAAAATTTTAATATCAAGCATATTGTTTATAGTAAAAATTCTACAAAAAGAGCGTAGAGCTTTAGTCGACTTAAGAAATTCTTAGTCGATTAAAGACCTGTCCTGTCGAGCGATTAATCGACTGAAAGTATCTCTCTGTATCTGACCCAAACAAATAACAATTTATACAGAAAAGTACTAATAAACATACATTAGAGATATATAAATTAGATTAAACTCATGATTCACTCCAAAATCTGTAGCTAACTTACTTCATATCTTCAAGTTTTTGCTATTTTTGTCGTATAAATCCTTTTACTTTGAATAAAATAATTAGTCGACTGATAAAAATGTTGGTCGACTAAAACGCCATCGACCAATTAATCGACTAAACGACTAAAAGAGTGATCGATATATTAAGGTTTTGCTCTTTTGTGACCGATTTCACAAAGATTTCACATTTTTCTGATGATTAAACCTTAATGAATACGTTTAAAGACATGTTTAATACATTTAACATTATATTGTTATCAGAATATCCCCAAAAATATTCAGATTTTGTCAATACTGAGCCCAGTTGAGTTAAGTATTTACTGGGATTATAAAGATTTATATGGACAGAACAGAAAGGAGAAACGCACAGTGAGTTTGCTGGTGTTTTTGGAGCGACTGAGCCATTTATTCTGCTTTTTTACGTTTAAATGTTCAGTTTCTTGGTGCTTTTCTGTTTGCAAACTTGTCACTGAGGGAACGGTCACAGTTTTATGTGTATTTTGGGTCAGATTATGCAAATCCTCCATCGTTTTGAGAGCTCTTCCGGCACTAGCCTCGCTCTCTTGACTCGCGCCCATGTCTTTAGTTTGACTTCCTTTTGGTCGAGCGCTGAAACTGATGAGCTTTGGCCTGTTTTGTCTCCGCTCTTTGTGAATGAAGCGGTGGAGCTGAGTCGGCGGCATGTGCTCACGCTCTCTGTCTCTGTTTGTGTCTGTCTGGGGAGCTGGATGATAAACTAGATGAACGCTGGTTTAGCCTGTGCGGCAATTAATCACATTTCAATTGAGATCGAGTCATTTAATCATCAACAATCAGCTTTTGTTTGGAGAGAGCTACAGTCAATCCTCTGTCAGTAAAAGCATCTGGTTTAGAGCAGAGTCCAGACTTTGGGGGGAAGAAATTGAACTATTTTTGGCGTTAAATGGCAATTATTAAAAGTCTGCTGATTGTTTTGTGGAAATTAAAGGTGCTGTACCTGATTTTTACTGTTTTGAAACGTGAAAAACAAATTTTTAAATGTAATAAAGTAAAATCTATGTTTCTCCTGCACAGATATGTTGTAAAAGCATCCTTTCAAGTGAAAATGAGACCACGGTGCTTTCTCTGCATCTTTTTATGGAGCGTTTTATTCTACGAGAAGCAGGAAGTGCACCATTAGCATGCTAGTGTTCATGGTTAACTGGTTAGCCAATGAAGTGAAGCGCTCCTGCCCGGTTAACTGGCACGTTTCATTTCCTGCCTTGTTTACTCTGTTGTAACACACAATTGCACCAGCAGAGGGCGCCTGAGAGAGCACCTCATGTGATTGTAACGACTCCGAGTGCGCTGACAACTTCAACATAGTTATTTCATAAAAATGGAGCAAACCTGAGACACTGCAGTTTATGAACTAATGGTTTATTTAACTTGGATTTCACGTTGTTGAGAAAACAGCTTTTTGCCTCTGATGGAAAACTATCGATCTTTCACCTGCACAAGCGAAAGGGAAGCGGCTGACGTTAGCGTCTTTATAACGTGACTTGTGTCGTGCTCTGTTTAAATTCTTTTGCTTTCGCTGCTCTGCGTTTTCTCTCGTGATGCACCAACATCTAAAATAACTTTAAAAAGTACAACAAAAAAGCTCTGTTAATGCAACCAGTTAACCGATTAACACCAACTATCGGTTAAAGAAAAAAAATTTAAAATGTGCATCCCCAGTGTGACAGAAAAACCCGCTCAGGGCCCAGAGTCTGGTGAAAAGTGCTTTAAACTCATGGAGGTGAATATTTAAGATGCTGGAACTGCATTAAAGTCAGAGATACATGAGACAGACGTAAAGAGTTTAAAACGAACTAGTTCTGTTTTTCACTTTTCAAAACAGTAAGCAAGTACAGCCCCTTTAATATCATTTGTAATAAGACAACATTAAAGGAGCTGTACCTGATTTTTACTGTTTTGAAACGTGAAAAAAAAAAGAACCAGTTCATGTTAAAGTCTTTCAACAAACTCCTTCTCTTTTCTTTCCTAATGCAGTCCCAGCATCCGAAATATTCACCTGCATGAGTTTAGAAGCACTTTTCACCCGTCTCTGAGCCCAGTTTTGCTATAAAGCTAACAAATCAACTAAAGCTAACAAACATTATCATGCTAACGGGGCACTTCCTGCTTCTCGTAGAATAAAACGCTCTATAAACAGATGCAGAGAAAACGCTGTGTTTCATTTTATTACATGCAAAAAAACTGGGAACTAGTTCTGTTTTTCACATTTCAAAACAGTAAAGAAAATCAGGTACAGCACCTTTAAACTGAAAATCAGGCTTGATCAATATGAGGGGAAAAAAATCTAGATACATTTTGGCTTTTCGCTGGTCATTAAAGAGCCATTACCTGAATTCGATCGATGTTTTAGTTTGAACTTTTACTCTGATCCAAACATGGACGTCACTTCTGACGCACAACAGTGGAACAGAGTGCCGTAGTGTTGTTTTCTCAGTGAACGATGCGCCTGATTGGAGGAAAAGTGGTGACCCTTTCAGTAAATCTTCTGTGTTATTGTGTGTATTATTAAGTCTGTGTTTTTGTTTTTGTTTCAGAGTCTGTTTAGTCCAGATTGTGTGTGGCTTTGTGGTGGGAGTGAACAGGAGTCTAACCCACAACCTTCACCCTTTACTTTGAGCAAGAGACAGAACCTGCACGCTCCTCTCTCTGTCTCCCTCTGTCCCCCTCCATCTCCCTCCCTCTCTCTCTCCCCCTCTATTTCTTTCTGTTTCTCTCTCTCCCTTTCTCCCCCTCACCTCTTTTCTCTCTCTCTTACCCTCTGCCTTTCCCTCTCGCTCTCCCTCTCTCCTCCTCCTCTCTCCCTCTCTTACCCTCTCTCCTCTCCCTCTCTCCTCTCCCTCTCTCTCTCCCTCTCTCTCTTACCCTCTCTCCTCTCTCTCTCTCCTCCTCTATCTCTCTCCTCTCCCTCTCTCCTCTCCCTCTCTCTCTCCCTCTCTCTCTTACCCTCTCTCCTCTCTCTCTCTGCCTCTCTTACCCTCTTTCCTCTCTCCCTCTCTCCTCTCCCTCTCTCTCCTCTTCTCTCTCTCCTCTCCCTCTCTCTCCTCTCCCTCTCTCTCTTACCCTCTCTCCTCTTCCTCTCCTTCTCTCCTCTTTCACTCTCTCTCTCCTCTCCCTCTCTCTCCCCCTCTCCCCCCTCCTCCCCCCTCTCCCCCCTCTCTCTCAGTATTGATCTCAGTCGTGTATTAGTGATAAACACATAATTATTGTGGAGCAGAGTGTGTTCGATGAAAGGCTGCTGTTGCACTAATGGCCTGCTTTAGCTTTTCTGTAATTACTGCAGTCGGCCCCTCCCCCCCGCGCTCCCTCCCTCCCCCGCGCGCTCCCTCACCCCGAGTGCCCCGCATCCACCAGCCGACGGGAAAATACTGGAGCTGAAGCCCAGTCGCAGTTTGAACGTTCACAATTAACAAACGGCAAAAACGGCAGAACATTTTAACACGAGAACATTTACGATAACGAAAAAACTGACGCAAAACTTAAAGGGCCTCTGACAGGTTGAAATACACATTTAACTAAAATGCAGTTAAGATAAATATATTCAAATTTCTACTAAAACCTGTACAAATTTAACCCCAGTTTAGCTATTTTTTAGGTTTTAAATTTTACTCCCGGTTGTAAAGTATGACATCACGCTAGGAAATTACCATAGCAACCACACTGTACACTGGGTCAAAACTCATCTAATGTCACAGATTTTGTTCATTTGACAAAGAGAAACACACGTGAACACCTTTATTATGTTGAATCAAAGTTTAAAGGGTCAAAAAAAAAAAAAATTATTTCGTGTAAATGATGCATAACCTTTGTCTCCCCAGCGTGATGTCATCAGTTTGTTTACTTCCTGTAATTGTCAACAGATTTTTCAACTTTTCTCCACAAACAGCGACCTGATTGGTGTAAAACTATAATTTGTATTTACACGAGGTATTAATACACTGAATAAAGTCAAAATTAGAAAATCATAAAAACCCGTCATACGCACTTTAACTGTGGAATCAACAATATTACAAAGATGTTTAAAGTCTATGTGAAGGTTCTCGTGTTTTTCTAATTCTGACTTAGTTTGGTTGCAGTTTGTGAAGAAACTCAGTAACGCTTTAGATTAAGGTTCCTTAGTTAACTATTTATAAGATGTTAATAAGCACTAATAGTCTGTTTATGCACTTATAACGCCTTATACATGTTTATAATCCATCAGCCAAAACATGTTTGAGTGAATAAACCACATGGACAGAGCATCAATGAGCTGAATATTACATTATTTTCAATTATCACGATAATAAATGCTTGTAAATGCCTTGTAAGTGCTTATAAACACATAACAAGTGCTTATTAATGCATTATAAATAGTTTACTAAGGAACCTTAATCTAAAACGTTACCAGAAATTCTGAAAAATAAAAGTTTAAAATCAGAGGAAGCAGTGCTGAGTTTTACAACTTAACCCCTCTGTGATGTCATCAAAAGGCGACGCACCGTTGAAAATACTGGGACGGTTTACACATTTACACCATAGAACTATAATAAAACCTGGAAGATGAATTTGATTTGATTTGATTTGATGATCTTTGCTTTAGGGCGCCACGTGACCACAATCCCCCATGATGCTTTGAGCGACGTGAACGACCAGCAGCTGCAAGTTTTTGTGTTAGCGTTAGCTTGTGTGATTGTAATTGTGTTCTTCATGTTAGACACACGTGAAGCGTCTGAAATGAAATAAAATACAACTTACAGGTGTCTCTAGTTGAGCCTTTTCCACGAGCTTCTGTTTGTATCGTCCGACGCTCGTTCACGTGACTCACACATGTTTGTGTGACGTCACTTCATATAAAAACGGTAATTTATGTGATTTTAGAAACGGTAGAAAAGAACATTTCCTTCTATTTTATTTAAATACCGATAATAATTCAGTACTGTCTGCAATTATAATGTGCAATTTTAGAAAAAGGCTGGTTCCAAGAGGCTGCAGTACCTCACACGACCACTAATCAATCTAGGACACAGACAGAGGGGGCGTGTCTTATCCAGTTCATTTAATACATCCATGCTTTACACAGACACATTTTTCTGACGAAGTTAACTCTCCCGCTAGATCTAGATTTTTTTGTTTCATTTTTTATTTCATCGCTCTGAGACTTTCACGGGTCCAAAACATCACCCAACACACAATTTATGCAAACAATTTTAATGAAATAAGTATTTTTTCCTGATATAAACACATATATTGCTCTTTGACCAAATGTGCATCGCTCAAACAAAGAGAGCATGAGAGTTAAAAATATTCATCTTGTATTTTAATCAGAATTCTACGTCAAAAAACTGATAAGATAATTACGTCGTCTCTTGCCAATTGTCCAATAAAGAAGAAACAACAAAAGGACATTTTTCTGACAGTTTTAACAATCGTTCAACAAAATAAAGGCGTCACCGGGTGTTATTTATTGTCAAATCCTAACTGTGGTGTCGTTTATGTGGATTTGGGCCCTTGTTTACAGCCCGGTTGCTACGGTAACGGCCGTGAAATTACCTCTAACTGTGTCACATCTGCTGCTCATGTAACGTTATAAACATTAAAAGTGGGGCGGTTTGACAAAAATGAATCTCCCGATAACAGTTTTCAGCAGAGATTATGTCAATGAAACAGAAATGTGTTTAAACATGTAATAAATGAGGTTTAATTATCAGACAAATGTGAAATGTCTGTCAAATGAATCACAAAATTGAAGAAATATCACCTTTATGCACTTATTTGAAAGCTTACGTCACTTTTTTCATTTCATTTTTTATTTTTATCAGCACTTTTTGTAGCATTTTTAAACAATAAATAAACAAAAACTCAAATTTTTCATAACTTAAAAAAAAAACATACACGAAATTTTGATCTATTCTTATTTACTTTTAGATCCACTGCAAAAATGAATTTCTGGATGAGTTAAAATGTCTGGATTTATGAATATTAATCTTAATTTCTGATTTTTTTTTACTATTTAAGATTGTTTAACACTATTTATTTGCTGGAACTGGATGATTTAACCTTTTTCAAACTGTTTCTGACGTGTTTCAATACATTTCTTGATGTATTTAAAGCCAAATTATCTGCCACTGGGTTAAGATCATTTGACTTACTGCACTGGCAAATTAATTTTCTTATTTTAAGCTAAATTATCGCACAATCAGTCAGAAATTACGGCAATGTATTGCATTCATTTGAATAATAAAAGTTTGTGTTTTAACGAGAAAAGTTTCTGTTTTAACGAGAAAAGTTTCTGTTTTAATGACAATAGTTTCTGTTTTAACGAGAAAAGTTTCTGTTTTTATGAGAAAAATAAATCCTGTTTTTATGAGAAAAGTAATTTCTGTTTTAACGACTGAAATTAATCCTGTTTTACAGAGAAAAGTTTCTGTTTTAACGAGAAAAGTTTCTGTTTTAACGAGAAAAGTTTCTGTTTTACCGAGAAAAGTTTCTGTTTTTATGAGAAAAATAAATCCTGTTTTAACGAGAAAAGTAAGTGTTTTATGAACAAAACACGGTGTTTCACGGGCTGTAAGTTTAGGCGGAGCTGGCTAGATGCTACTACCGAGGCGCAAATGTACGATTTATCCAGTTTGATACACTTTTAGCTCCACCTCTGTTTGTGCGCGTCTCCAATAGTATTGCGTTGATTTCAATAAAACATATGTTGTCTCATAAAAACAGACTTATTTAACCTGGAAAAACAGAAACCTTTCTCGTAAAAACAGAATTAATTTTAGTCGTTAAAACAGAAATTACTTTTCTCGTTAAAACAGGATTTATTTTCTCATAAAAACAGAAACGTTTCTCGTTAAAACAGAAACTTTTATTATTCAAATGAATGCAATACGTTGCCGTAAGAAATACCTTGAAAATAGTTAAATATTCTGTGTCACATACATAATTATGAGTCAAAACTAGTCAAATCCAGATAAAAATTAAACATTCAAGTCATTTTAAACTAAACTAGATCTACATTTTTTTGCACTTATTTCGATTTATTTATTCATTCATCACAACACAACTTCATAAAAGGTGCATACTTTAGCAGTCGGGGTCTGATTGCTTTCCAGGTGTTATTTCCTTGCCTTGAAATGTCCCCCAGTATGGCATTAAACGTATATTCTCACCTCCTTTTGTCAATTTAAATGATGATCTGAGCCTTTTCCAATCTTACCTGTTGTTTTCGGTGGCTTTCTTTCGCGTTTCGGTCGTATTTAATGTAAAAATATTCAGCGCATTTGCATTTCATGGGATAAAGTCCGGCCTCCCCTCCGTTGGTCGTACGTCACGCTCACAAAAGCGCCGCAGAAAATCAGAGTTAACCACCAAAGCTGTAAAGGCAAATGTTTTTCCAATTATGCTCCTATATTTTCCACTGACAGATAATAAACGTAGTATTAGGTTATGTTTATGTGCCGCCCAGAGCCTTGTGTTCTTATTATTTTCTATATTTATGCTTTACATGTTTAGTATTTCTCCTGGTTCACTCCTTTTAGTCGCACTTTACTTTCCTGTGTTTTTGTATTTGTGCACTTTATTGTCCAAGAATGAAAAGAAGCATAGTCCTGGTTTAGTTCTGTGCAATTAATCTCGATTATTTATTGTGATTTAAATTTCTAATCTAGGGAATTACAAAAGTGCTGTAATCGAACATACTTTACACCTTATTCCTGAAGTTTCCGTACGCGCCGCCGTCTTGTTTCCGTTGTAGTTCACACGGAGCAGACGAGCTCAACAGAAAATAAGTTCTACTCGACTAAAAAGACGTTTTCAGGCCTCAGGAAATCGGTGCAGTGTGACTTGTTGTTGCACATTTTACTTAAATCAATCTACTTTATATAGTAGATTGAGGCCTCAGGGCCGCAGAGAATGTTCAGGTTTTTAAGAGCAGGCTCAAGACCCACCTTTTTAGCTTAGCTTTTGATTAATATTTAATTGTGTATTTATTTATGCTATTTATTGTGTTAACTTATTTTAGGTTCACTATTTTAGATTAATTTATGTCCTATTCTTACTCTATTTCTACTCAATTCTCTATTTATTTCTTCAATATTTATTTATTTATTTATTCTTTTATTCATTTTAGACTCCAGTGTTTCCTCTGAGGGGCCCTCTGTACCAGGAGCGGTGTTCATCTGTGGCTGCTGGGCCCTGGCTCTTGGGCCCCTGGTGGAGGTTTGGTGTTTGCCTCATCTCTCCTCGGGGCTCTGAGTCTGTGTCCTGCAGCTGCAGGCGACGCTCTGCTCCTGGTGCAGACGGCTCCTCTGATGGTGCTTCCTCAACTGGTTTATCTGTACTCAGCCTCTTGTACCTTAGATCGTGTGTGTGTGTGTGTGTGTGTGTGTGTGTGTGTGTGTGTGTGTGTGTGTGTGTGTGTGAGTGTGGGCGTGTACGGGTATGTATTGGTGAATATCTGTGGGGGGTTTGGTTCTGTGGGGTCTGGTGGTTGTGGGGGAGGTTGGGAGGGAAATGGCATGTGGGAATGTTTTTAATGCACTGTAAAGCACTTTGTGTTACATTTTATGTATGAAAAGCGCTCTATAAATAAAATTTGATTTGATTTGATATTTCTATACTTCTATACTAGTTGCACTGCTACATTTGCCCCACTGACTGTCCAACTGTACATTATTCTTAATCTTATGCATGCCTCTTTTATATATTTTATTATATTTTATTCAAGTTCCTATGTGACTTTTGATCACTGACAACTGCTATAAACCAATTCTGATTCTGATTCTGATAATATTTTAGTGGCAAAAGGGAAGAAGAAAAGTAACACAAACGATTTTTAGTTTCAAAAGCACATTAAAAACTTCTAAATTCACCAAATCAAGAAGAGATCAAGAATCTCCACATCTCGGACCCAAAAGACAAATGCACAGCGCAGGAATTCATGCAAAAACAACTATTTATACAGAAAAGTACAGGAAAAAGAGTCACCACCACCAGAGTTACATCACATAAAAGCATTAATTTAATATAATACAGTGTGATTAATCTAGAAATAACCTAAACTAAGTGAATTTAAAGGGGTGACCAATATCGCACATTATTGACCTTATTCTGCCCCGCCCACTTTTGCCGTTTTTTGCACTTTTGTTGTAAATGCACTTCCGTTTGACGAGAACTCTGTTAAAGCTAATGATGAACGAGGGAAAAGTCTGACGCTAAAATGTTACATAAAGTAGATTGATTTGTGTAAAATGTTTAATGAACACGAGCAACAACAAGTCACAACGCAACGATTTCCTGAAAACGTCTTTTTAGTCGAGTAGAACTTATTTTCTGTTGAGCTCGTCTGCTCCGTGTGAACTACAACGGAAACAAGACGGCGGCGCGTACGACAACTTCAGGAATTACGATATTTAAATACACTTTTTGACTAAGGCTGAAACTAACGATTATTTTAGTCATCAATTAGTCAGCGATTATTTCTATTGTAGATTAAGATTTAGAATAAACTAACATTTTTAACTAAATAAATGTTGAAATATTGTGACTGAAGCTTCTAGACAGAGAATATTTATGACTAAAGTGAGGAAAATCAGAAATGGTCTATTCTTTTTTGCCATTTTTCTGCTAATTTCGTTTGAAAAAGCTAAAACGTATTCAGGATTTTCCCAGGCTTTCATTTTATATACAGTTTTATAAACAGTTTTTATCAGATGGAAGACTTGTGTCACTGCGATACATTTTGTTTTCTTGCGATATTGTTATTGCGTCAGCCAATAATGCGATACTGATACTTTTGCGATATATTGTGC
>CM033621.1:41534070-41596030 GCA_019453435.1 Rhinogobius similis
GAACTATATCTAATGTTTGATTTTAATTTGAGAATATAGACCTGACTTTGATCGGCCGACAAACAGGAATCTACATTTACCACTGCATTTGAAGGTGTCAAGCCTTGTTTAAGACGACTGTATCAATTTTTCCCATCATCTGGGGACCCAGGAAATCATTTCGCGACCCCCATTGGGGCCCCGACCTCTAGTTTAAAAACCACTGGACTAAGACACCATGGACCGACTAATCCAGTGTTTCCCAACCAGGGGTACGGGGACTCCAAGGGGTACTTGAGGAATCACCAGGGGGCACTTGGAATAGTTTTAGGTTTGAAATGAAGATGAAATGTACTTTTATCTGGAAAAAAAAAGTGATTAGTTGTAAATTTAGCATCTCTTTGGAGCATCTTGGACATAAATATACCGTAAAATGCGGACTATAAGCCGCTACTATTTTCTCATGATTTCAACCCTGCGGCTTATACAGCGATGCAGCTAATTTATGTATTTTTCCCAGAGTGGCCTCTGGGGTAGAGTTTAGATCGGGCTCAAAAATTCAAGCCTAACCCACCTGAGCCAGCGCCCGTACTGTCCGAACCCGACCCGGGCAAGATTCGACCCAAACCCAACCCGCGCGGGTACTGTCCGAACAGACTCAGAGTCATTTGCTGCACGATTTGACCCGACCGGCCGTGAACGTGTAGAACCGGAGTTAAGTAAACGGAGTTCCGAGTTTTATAGCAGAATAAGCGCCTGACAGGGCTTCAAGTGTTTAGTGTTCTACCTGCACCAACGGGACGTCTCCTGTCCCAGACGGGCCTGTTCCTCCTCTGACGCCGGCCCACATGATCTCTCTCCCTCGCTCCTTTCTTCAGATTTTTGGGAGGGCATCCGTGGCTCTCTCTCTCTCCTCCGCTGCTCTTTTTCTCTCTCTGCTCCGTGTAGCAGCCACACACTTTCATTAAGGCGTCTTTTCTCACGTCACATATTTTGACCACTTTATTCGAGGATGAGGAGGAAAACAACACAGCACTGGCTGCACACCGCACTCTTTCACCTGGAGCGCATGTTACAAAACACGTGCGCGCCTCTACCTGAACCGGCACGGCAATGTAAATGTCTCATGGTACAACATGGACACCCACGGCTCATAGTCAGGTGCGGCTTATATATGAAGAGGTCAACGGCAAAAACAGATATCTCCGTTTTGAAAAATAATTTGAAAAAGTATTTTAATTTTTGTCACCATCATCTACGTATACAATTTATTAAAATAATGTGTATTGGATTTTATCTAAGAGGGGTGGAATACATTTTTATGGCAGTAAAATACATTTTGCCGTTGAAAACATTAATAAACAAAGACTTGACTGCAAGCCTTTGATGACTTTTTAAAATGGGACTTATCTGTTTTTGCAAATTAACTCTTCATATGTTTGTCTTTGTAAATATGGCTGGTGCGGCTTATACTCGGGAGCGATCAATCGTCCGCATTTCACGATAATTAAATCAATACATATAATAGAAATAACTGACTATATTCAATCAGTAAACCCATTTATTTGCCTGAAACTCAAATTAAGGGGTACTCGGAGTGTGAAACAAAACTTAGGGAGAACTCCAGACAAAAAAGGTTGGAACCACTGGATTAATCGACTAAACCCTTGATTTTCCACCAGTGCTGGGGAACACTAGTGTGTCTTGAGAAAATGTCCAGTTTGAGTTCACAGATTCACAAATGTGGATTAATGAACTAATTTAACTTTTTGGAGTGTCCTGAGCAACATTTTCACCAAAAAAGAACACAAAACCATCACTATTACCAAATTTAAAGAACCAGACAGTGCCACAGACATTATTTGCCTCATTATATACAATATTTTTTGATTAATGGTCTATTTTAGTCATGTTTTAGTGGAAGGTGGTAGCTTTTAAACCTAAAACGTGTGCCACAACATGAAAAAAAAACATGAAAAACATTGCTCTAGACTAAATACTTAACAATGACACCAATATTTGACCTGTTTAAAGGTGCTTTACCCATTTTTTTTTTCATATAAGAAAGTCAAATCAGCTCTGCCTCAGCTCAGACATGGTGTAAAAGCATCTATTTGGGTCAAAATGATGCCACTTTGTGCTGTCTGTGCGATTATAGAGCATAGAACCTTTAAGGAGATTTAATGCCTTGAGAAAATGTCCAGTTTGAGTTCACAGATTCACAAATACAGATTTAATGAACTAATATACCTTTTTCTAGTGTCCTGAGCGACATTTTTACTAAAAAAAAGAACACAAAACCATCACTATTACCAAATTTAAAGAACTAGACAGTGCCACAGACATTTTTTCCCTCATTATATACAATATTTTTAACTAAATGGTCTGATTTGGTCATGTTTCAGTGGAAGGTGGCGTGCCGTGGTGGCTTTTAAACCCAAAACGTGTGCCACAACATGAAAAAAAACATGAAAAACTTGGACTAAACGACTAAAGAACCACAACCGTAAAACTCACACAAACGTCTCCTTCACTCTTCTCCTCCTGAAACAGTTTTGATAAATACTGTTTGCTCAATTACACCCAAACACACTCAGCCTTTCAAATTTCCCACAATCCCCCGCTGCAGCCGCTCCGGGCCTCGTCGTATCAGGCTCGGGCAGGGTCTCTGCGGTGGGGGGGCTCCAGGGGGGTTCTGGGGTCACGACCCTCGTTACTGCACCTGCCAGATGGTCCCGCCCCCCTCTCTCGCTCACACCCTCGTCCTGGGGGAGTTTCCTCTTGTCCCGCTTTGATGAGTCAGTGAACGCACCGTCAGCCGTCGACATTTGCATCGGCTGTAGTTTACCACGACAACGGCGTTTGATTAATTCGACTGGTTAACTCCGGGGGGTGTGATAGTGACAAAAACGCTAAAGGGAGTCTGTCAATGTCAATCACACAAGAATATTTAATTTAAAATGACTGTAATTTGACTTTTCTTGTTATTAAAGTCTACATGATATGACTTTGTTTGGTGGGAGGGCATCTGTGGTAAATATTTAGCACAGTTTTACATTTACAGTTGCAGTTTGGGAAGACATTCTGAAAAATAAGGTGAGACACAACAGCTGAATGGGGAAAAATCTTAAATTTAATGATATCAAATTGAAACTTCTGCTGTAGTTTACTCACTTTAATGTAAGAAAAAAATATACATTACACGTTCATCATGTCGTGTTTTCATGTAGAAATAAGGCTTTTTATGTGAAAAAATGGCCAAAAATACGAAGAGTTCAATTGCAAAAACAGACATGTCCATTTGAAAAACGTATAAAAATGTATGTTTGTTTTTGTTACCATCCTCTACAGATATTATTAACAAAAATAATATCCATTGGAGTTAATAAAAGAAGGATGGAATAATATTTTGATTGCAGTGAAATATGGTTGGCTTTTGAAAACATTACTATACAAAGAGTTAACTATAAGGCTCCAATTACTTTTTGAAATGGCACTTATCTGTTTTTGCAAATGTACTCTTCGGACATTTCAATCTGAAAAATGGACAGAACCAGGTTTAAATTTCTTCAGTTCAGTTTGTTCACATATTAGTTACAAAAAAATGTACAGAGGGGATGATTTTGGATTTCTTATTTAGTTTTTGAGTAAACTAGATTGGACTGAAAATTGTCCTAAAATTTTGAATTTCGCCTCATTTTTTAAACTTAAAACGTCAATAAATCAGGCTTTTAATAAGTTATTAAAAATCCATCTGTACGTTTGGTCTAAATCTAGTTGAGTCCAGATTGTCCAGTTTGGTGTAGGATCTACTTTAAGGCTGATCTTTATGTCTCGAGGGAGAAAAATGCATTTTAAGAAAACGTCCTTTGAAGTTACAGTGTCCCAGAGAAATCTATGGATGAAGTGGATTCAACGAAAGAATAAAACATCTTCAGGAGCAAAAGTTTGTTGTTTCCACATCATGAAAGCCGATATGTGAGAGAGCAAACTGAAAAAACCTTTAGTGTCTCGCCTTAAAATGACAAGATCTGTTCAATAATTGTTTTTGAACTTTATACAACATCCATAATGTGCAGCGAGAGAATGTTTTATCTCTCAGACAAAGCAAGAATTCCTGTAAAAAACACGAGAAATATGTAAAGTTAAGTGTAAACATTGTATAAAATCTCATATTCACTGCCCTTTTGCGATCTAAACACAGAACTATAATAAAACCTGGAAGATGAACTCAAAATGGCGCCCTGTTCCTCCCTGTGGCCTGAGCTCATTGGTGCATGACCCCAAAAAAGTTTCTTACTTCCGCATTTACTTCCTGATACGGAGGCTGACATCTTTGCTTTAGGGTGCCACGTGACCACAATCCCCCATGATGCTTTGAGCGACGTGAACGACCAGCAGCTGCAAGTTTTTGTGTTAGCGTTAGCTTGTGTGATTGTAATTGTGTTCTTCATGTTAGACACACGTGAAGCGTCTGAAATGAAATAAAATACAACTTACAGGTGTCTGTAGTCGAGCCTTTTCCACGAGCTTCTGTTTGTATCGTCCGACGCTCGTTCACGTGACTCACACATGTTTGTGTGACGTCACTTCATATAAAAACGGTAATTTATGTGATTTTAGAAACGTTAGAAAAGAACATTTCCTTCTATTTTATTTAAATACCGATAATAATTCAGTCCTGTCTGTGATTATAATGTGCAATTATAGAAAAAGGCTGGTTCCAAGAGGCTGCAGTACCTCACACGACCACTAATCAATCTGGGACACAGACAGAGGGGGCGTGTCTTATCCAGTTCTTTTAATACATCCATGGATCTAAACAACTCATCGATGAATTGAAAGAATAATTGCCAGATAATAATCGTACCTCTAATTATTGTTATTTATCGACCTTTCCCACTGAGATTCAGAATGGAAAAAAGAAATAAAAAGAGATATCGTTTGCTAAAGTTGAACATTTTAAACGGAGACCAGGGAAAAGGCGTGGATTTCGCGGTTGGTCGGCTGCACATAACGAGACGTCTGCGAGGGCCTAATTTTATGTCTTTTATTTGCCCGATGTTTATTAAAGGAGAGAGTTTTATGATCCAGTGTGAGTGGAGCGTTTACAGCCGAGGGTCGTTTGTTCAGGGTTTGTAAAGCGACTTATAAAAAAGGAAAGAAGATGATAATAAAGTGTGTATGACAGGTTTTACGTTTTTCTAATTTTGATTTTATTTAGTGTATTAATACCTCTTATTAATACAAATGATAGTGTTACATCAATCAGTTCAATTCAGTTTATTTTTGTAGCTCCCAAAATCACAACAGCAGCCATAGGTAGAAAGCAGTTCAATTAAACAAAGTTCAAGAGAATTTAATGTCCTGGATCATCCTCTGTCCTTGAACCTCCTTTGCGGCAAGAAAAAACTACCGTAAAATTCAGACTATTGAGCGCACCTGAGTATAAACCACACCAGCCATATTTACAAAGAAAAACCACTTTGTGCACAGACAGGGCGCACCTGTCTATAAGCGGCAGGTGTTTAACATGAGACGTTTACACAGAAGGATGGAACACGCAGAGTTTTAATTGAACACATGCCTTTTTCCAAACACTAACACGGCAGTGCACTGAGTCGCTGTTCACTGTCGCCTCCGACGTCTCATCATCGATTCATGGATGAAGCTCACGTGCAGCAGCTCTGTTTCCTTCTTTGGCTCCACATCGATTGATTTTAACTTAGAAGCTGCATCATATTTATTTCTTTGTGTGTTTTCTGTGATGGTGTGCGTGTGATGCAAACTGACTGTTCAAAACACAATCAAACTAGTGTATTCCTCCACTCTCTCTTTCATTGGTCTGTCCAACTCCTGTGCCTCCTGCTAGAGCGCCCCTAGAGGCCGTTCCTGTAAAAATACACAAATTAGCCGCATTGCTGTACGAGCCGCAGGGTTGAAATCATGAGTAGTGGTTTATAGTCTGAATAGTCTGAGTTGTGGCACACCTTTTGGGTTTAAAAGCGACCACGGCGCGCCACCTACTGCTAAAACATTATCAAATCAGACCATTTAGTTAAAAATATTGTATATAATGAGGTAAATAATGTCTGTGGCACTGTCTAGTTCTTTAAATGTGGTAATAGTGATGGTTTTGTGGTCTTTTTTGGTGCAAATATTGCTCAGGACGCTCCAAAAAGGTAAATTAGTTAATTAAATCCACATTTGTGAATCTGTGAACTCAAACTGGACATTTTCTCAAGGCACAGCTGGTAAAACCTCAAGGTGCACTAGTGTTCCCCGGTGAAAATCAAGGTTCTTAACAACTAATCGATTAATCAAAGGAATAATAAAAACTAATCGATTACCAGAATAACCTTTAGTTGCAGCCCTGGTGGTGACTGAAGGCTTCTAGATAGAGTCAGTCGTGTATTATTGTATTTTAGATGTTCACGTGTCGGTTTTCTCTTGAATATCAAACGCTGCGGGTCGTGTTTAAAATGCCTGAACTGAATCCTGATTTTTAAAACCCAGATAAGAGAAGAGCGTGTTTGTCCGGGAGTGTTTCAGCCGCACTCTTTTGTTCGAACTTGAGTGAGTGGGAGATGGAATCGTTGTCGAACGCGGCACAGACTGGACCCCAAGCCAATATGTTTCTATAGCAACAGGAAACCAATATGGACCAGACATGAGGCAGACAATAAAGAAACTGACAACATATAGCCAGACGGGTTAGATATGTCAGTGTAAAAGTTCATACAGACGACATTATTAATAGCAGATTATAAATTAAGGAGACATTATGCTTTTTCAGGGACTTAGTAATATTAAAGGTCCCATATTCTGCTATTTTCCCCTTCACACAGTCTATTCTAAGGGCTTTGTTGATAAATGTTTGCGTTGTGTAATATCCATAACATAACAGTTTTCAAAAAACACCCATTTCTTGGACTGGCCCCCCTCCTTGTAAAAGCAAACGGCTCACTCTGAGATCTGACCCCCCCGAACAGAGAGCAGGCTGCCTCCCCCGCCCAACCCGCGCGCCTCCCCCTCCCAACTCGTGCCGAAGCCTAGAGTGGAGATGGTGCATGTGCCGTGTGCTCCGGTAAACAGCGATACACAAACACTGAATAAACATTTTATCGTCCTGACGGTGCGTCGTGCTGAGTCCTACGTCCTGGATCTGACCTGGAGTTTGACGTGCTCCAGGGCCTCAACGACGGACGTGCCGTTTGGTAAATAACAAGCTAACTCTTCTATCTGTCGTATCCATCGTGTAATTACTGTGTAGCATTAGCATTAGCTGTTTTTATTCTGCGGCTGCGCGCTTCCTGGAGGCGTGGCTTAAACACTGCATCATCTTAGTGAGGAGCCCCCGTCTGCTGCTCAGCCGAGGGGGACGGAAAAGACAGTTCTCTAGCGAAAACATGAGGGAATCAATCAAAAAACCACTTTGGGCACAACATACGAGGCCCAAATAGCACTGGAGGAAGGTTAAAACCTCTGAAAAGTCCATTTTGCATGTTATGGGACCTTTAAACTATAATTTAACGGACAACTATTACGCATTATTTGTATTATTATTGGCCTTTAAACCTGCTCTTGAGTATCTTTACTTTGACATCTCATGTTTTAGAACTGAAAATAAAATGTTTTTACAAAGAACAATTTAACTTTGTCACTTTATGCCTTGGGAGACGTCAGAGTAACTTAGCTGTGGCTCCATCTACTGGCTGCAGAGGGAATTACACATATGTATATACACAATGGTTTGATCTGCTGTAGTTATGTTAAGCTATCACACAGTTACGGTCATCGTGTTTAGAGGCAGAAATGCTCTGAACGAGTCTCTGATGATTTAAGGACTTAAAACAGCAGAGGATTCTCAGATAAGTGACATATATGATCAGGAAAAAAAAAATAGATCGAGGGAGTTCAGCAGGAAGTGTTTCTGATGGTCAGCGGGAGTCGAACTTGCGTGAATTAAGCTAAATGCATCTCTATAGCACAATATGTGTCCTTTAGATCAGTGGTTCCCAACCTTTTTTGCCTTGAGTACCCTCTAAGGTTTGTTTTATGCCAAGAGTACCCCTTAACTTGACTTTGGGGCAAATAAATTGATTTATTAGTCAATTATTACTATTGTATATATTGTTTTATTATATTTATGGTCCAAGATACTCCAAAAAGATGCTAAATTTGCAACTAATAACACTTTTTTTATACAGACCAAAGTAAATTTCATCTTTTAAAACCTGAAACCATTCCAAGTGCCCCCTGGTAATCCCTCGAAACACTGCTTTAAATCATCACTATATTTTTGTTCATTATAAACCACAATATTGATTTAAAACGGCTTCATAATAGAAACAGGTCCATTGACTTCTTGTTCAGATCTGATAAGCTCCGCCTCCTCATAGTGACATTCCTCCATAACAAGCAGCAGATTGTTATTTACATGTTTTTATTATTTGTTAAAAGTGTCAATGGACATTTTACAACTCTCTAAGAAGACTCTCCACTCTCCAGTCTTCATTTGAAACATTTTAATGACTAAGTACTGGATGTGGGCGGGGATAGGGGGTAGGTGAAAACAGGAATTTTCTGAGCACTCGAGCCTCAGTTTCAGGACAATACGGGATTATTCAAACACGTGGGACTCAAACAAAACACAACTCTAAGTAAAATAATAAATAAATAATGACAAAACACTGTTGTTAAAAGCTCAATGACGTGGATTTTGCATAATATGTCTCCTTTAACAAAGTATAACACGTGATTAGGTTCAGAGCTGGGGCGTTTTCCTGCTAAATTAAGGGCCAAACCTGTTAATTTTCTGCATGTAACAACGTTTGTCTGCGAAGACATTTAGGATTCAATTGTCTGCAGTTGTGCTTTTTGGGGAATAGACTGGTTTGGGCTTTCTTACATCTCCTGACGGTCTTTTTGGTGCAAAGACGAATCAAAATAGATGCAGGAATAACTGCAGAGACAGTTTATAAGAAGTTTATTGACCTTATTCTGCCCCGCCCACTTTTGCCGTTTTTTGCACTTTTGTTGTAAACACACTTCTGTTTGACGAGAACTCTGTTAAAGCTAATGATGAACGAGGGAAAAGTCTCACCGCTAAAATGTTACATAAAGTAGATTGATTTGTGTAAAATGTTTAATGAACACGAGCAACAACAAGTCACAACGCAACGATTTCCTGAAAACGTCTTTTTAGTCGAGTAGAACTTATTTTCTGTTGAGCTCGTCTGCTCCGTGTAAACTACAACGGAAACAAGACGGCGACACGTACGGCAACTTCAGGAATAAAGTGAATAGAAATGATCTTCATTATCATAGTTATTGTGCACATATTCTTCATATATTCTTGTGATTTGAATCAACTTTTAAACATGCATTGATTACATTTAGATTAGTATTTCATATTTTCTAACTTAAAGTAATGTCTACACACTTTACACTTTCTTTCTAGTGAAACAGCAGGTGAAAATTACTTAACGTATCATTTTTTTGCACATTTTTACATTCATTTATATCTTAATTTACTGTAAATCATTTTCGCATTTCAACTGTTCCAACATTTCTATTTATTTAACCTCTTTTCCATGTTTAAACGCACTTCTTTTATCTTCACTTCAGCGTTTTCTCCACCGTTCGATGGCAGTTTTTGCTGAACGTCGCGTGTAAAGCACAGAATAAACTCTACATACATCTGTGTCATTTGCCCGGTTCGAATGAGCGTTTACAGACGAGAGCGCAAGAAACGGAAATCTAAAAAACTGGAGCAGAGAGAAGGAGCGGGGGATGGAAGAGGAAGAGGGAGAAGGCCTGGGGGAGGGGGATAGAATCATGACAGAACCTCAGAGATGGAGGAAGGAATTACAGCAGGACAATTTTGGAAGAACGTTATAGCACGGCAGCCATTTTTATGACTTTTACTTGTGATAAATGATTGAATTATACAGTTTAAATCACAATGGAGTTCACGGCACGTACTTTAAACACGTCCAGGAGCGTTTACGTTTGAGAAAAGACTGAAATCTGAACTAATATACGGGTTATAAATGGAATAAATGGAATCATGAGCTGGTCCCGTCGACAATCTGCTATCTTTGTGGAATTGTGGTTCACTGTTTGTGTCTTTAATGCAGCTGTCTGTTCAAACACACTTTTTCTCCTGTTGTTTAGCCTCTGAAGCCTCTGAGCAGATGACTTTATTTACCTCTTAAAGGCCAGAGTTTGGATTTGTACAAACATGATCTGAAACAAGCGACAAAAGAGCGACTAAAAATGCGTTCAAAAGCGACAAAAATGTGCCAACAAACAACAAATACCACTCAGTGCAACAAAACATGATTAAAAACGACAAAGATGTGACTAAAAGATGCATTTAAATATGACAAACACAACTGAATGTGACAAAAACACAACTAAAAGCGACAAATTGGGTTTAAAATGTGAACTTCAGCTAAGTCTGGGTGATACGGTAATAAAAACTGAATCGTGAACTCGTCCCTGTGACAATCTGCTATTTTTGTGAAATCGTCGTATCGTGATTGACTGTTTGTGTCTTTAATGCAGCTGTCTGTTCAAACACACTTTTTCTCCTGTTGTTTAGCCTCTGAAGCCTCTGAGCAGATGACTTTATTTACCTCTTAAAGGCCAGAGCTGCACAATTAAACCAAATCCACACAAAATTGCAATTTTAATGGATGAAATTAGCAAATCGCAAAAGCTGCAATTTTTGAAGTGCAATAATTTCTTCCACAAACAACAAAATGTCTTGTTTTATTTGAATAAAAACTGCTCACACTGTAGGTCGGATTTGTACAAACGTGTTCTGAAACAAGCGACAAAAGTACGACCAAAAGCGACAAAAATGCGACTCAAATTGACAAAACAAAACTTCAATCCCCCAAAAAATGAAATGTATTTATAGTAACGAAACAAATATGATTATAAAACATGCAGACGACGTCAAGTATTCCAGATAAATACATTTTGAAGTAAGTAAATAAGCAAAGTTTGTTCTGAAACAAGCCACGAAAGTGCGACCAAAAGCGACAGAAATGTGACTCAAAGTGACAAAACACGATTAAAAATGACAAAGACGCGTTTAAATAGGACAAACACAACAGAACGTGACAAAAACGTCATTAAAAGCGACAAAAATTGGTTAAAAATGTCAATTTGAACAGAATCCTATTATTAAAACATAAATCACAAATCTAATCACAGTCGCACTGGTCAGAAAAATCACAATTCGATATTTTTCTAAATCGTGCAGCTCTATTAAAGGCAATAAAAAAAAAGAATGAATGAAATGAATCATGATAAAATCTAAATCACGGCCCCAAGAAAATCGTGCTAATAATTTTTTGCCGGATCGCCCAGCTCTACAAATAATTAAGCATTAAAAAAATGAATGAACAGGAGCAAAAATAAAAGCAATCTTGTATGTTTTCTGCTCCATTTCTAACTTACACTTAACACTGAGAGTTAAAAACATTAGATACATTTACTAGTACTCGTCTAAACACTCTGTCCCGTTCATTTTAACGAAGCAGCAAATAAAAAACTGTAATTTTCTCGTTTATAGACAGCTCAGACACACGGCTATTGTTTATTTGTTCATCACATTTTCCAACAAATAATAACTGTCAACATCAAACTTCAGCCTCGAGTTTTAAAGTTCACTTATTTGTGGCACTTGGTGAAACAAAACACATTTTTTTCTTCAAACTGTTGTGGCGCGCTGTGTTTTTGGTGCATTTTACTCCAGAATGACGTCAGATTTAAGAAATGTTCATGATCATTCGTTCAATGATAACAATCTGCACAAAAGACTCGTGATGTTTGGAGGCTAACGCTAACTCTCCCATTGAAAGTACATTAGCGCTAACTCCTGGCATGGTACTGCGCTAATGGAACGTAACATTTTGATTCCAAACACACGAAGGATCTATTTAAATAAAACAGGAATTCATTAATGTTTATCGAGGATTAGCAGCTTTTAATGTACATTTTCTCAGAGGACGTCATGTTAACTAAATAATTGCAGCTTTTGCTTTTGGCTTATCCTTAAATTGTACAAAATATCTTGTTTTTTCAATGTGCTACTAACAATCAGTTTAGTCAATTAGTCAAACAATTATTCTATTGTACTGTGAGACTTTTTAAATACATAATCAACGAATAAAGTTTGAAATGTGGAGACTGAAGGCCTCCAGATGGAGAATAGTTATGATTAAAATGTATTATTCATGAAAATCTGACATTGTTAATTCTTTTGATGTGAAAACACCGCTGTCTTTGTTCTAAAAGATCTTTTCGAATGTGTTTTAGAGTCTGTTGAATCCAGAGAAATGATGACGATTGTCAAAATAGGACTGTGATTATTTTTTATAGTCGACATGTCACAATTTATTTTAGAATATGTTAATGAGATATTGTTTTGTGTTGAGCTAAAAGTTGCAGGATAATCAGCGTTTACTGGAGAATCGGGACAAAACTGTGACTAAACCCAAGATTAAACCTACCAAGATTAAAGTAGGACTAGACCAGGACCAAACCAGGACCAAACCAGGACCAAACCAGGACCAAACCAGGGCCAAACCAGGGCCAAACCAGGACCAAACCAGGACCAAACCAGGACTAAACCAGGACTAAACCAGGACCAAACCAGGACCAAACCAGGACTAAACTTGTATTAGACCAGGACCAAACGGGTCTAGATCAGGACTAAACTGTGCTCCAACAATGACAAATGTGAACACAATCAGGTAAATTATTTGTTTCTCTAAACGAAAATATCTGAGAATCGAGTTTTCTGTCTAAAAACTTCAAACCTGAAATAAATGAAATGTATTTATTGTAGTGCAGCGATAACATGGGTAAAGAAACAAATATATGATTATGAAACATGCAGGTGACGTCAAGTATTCCAGATAAATACTTATATTTATATAATACTATAATATATTATATATATACTTATATTATTAAATATTTTGAAGTCAGTAAATAAGCAAAGTTTATTTGTGTGGCCCCTTTCAAAGACATGGGTCACAAAATACTTCACAACTGCATGAAAATATTAAAATATATACAAATAAAGTAAAGATTATTCAGGTAGGACAGGTAGGTAGGATAAGTGTGATTAGTCAGGTCACAATTTAAAAGTAAGCAGTAAAAAAACCGATACTCCTGACCATTTTAGAAACAACATATAGTCTTTTTTGTTCAGTGTATTGTCCAAAAATATATGTACATGTAAAGAACTTTTTTATATCTGGCTGTATTTGTCACATTTACTTTATTTGTTCGTATTATTTTGTAAAGCTGGTCACAAACTTGAGAAACGTTGGTGTATTAAACAATAAGAATGAAAGAAAATAACATATTTCTCTGTCGTTTGGTGTCAGTAATCGTAAATAATCGTTAAATCATTATGTTTTTTCTCACAATAATCGTAATATGAACATTTTCTATTGTCACGTCTCTGAAAACGAGTCAAAACTACGGCATTTCTGTTGCGTATTTTCATTTTTTCCGAGGACAGAGAAGTAAAAGCGCAGCACAAAAGAGCGGGAGATGCCAGCTCCACACGTGAGGCGCTTCTGGCTCCGCTCCAGAAGTATGATGTCATTAAACTGTGTGTAATTGTCCCATTATCGCAGCGCAGGACGGAGCCGGCCAATCAGAGCGCGTCGCCGGGCTGTTACCGGGCAAAATGATGTCACCTACAGACATTTTACACTTTAACGCCAGATAGAGAGAGAGAGAGAAGAGGAGGAGAGGAGGAAGGAGAAGAGGGAAGGAGGGAGAAGGAGAGGGAGAGAGGAGAGGAGAGAGGAGAGGAGGAGAGGGAAGGAGGGAGAAGGAGAGAGGAGGGGGAGAGGAGGAAGGAGAAGAGGAGAGGGAGAGAGGAGAGGAGGAGTGAGAAGAGAGAAGGAGGGAGAAGGAGAGAGGAAAGGGAGAGAGGAGAGGGTGAAGAAGAAGAGGGAAGGAGGGAGGAGGAGAGAGGAGGGGGAGAGAGGAGAGGGAGAGAGGAGGGAGAAGAGAGAAGGAGGGAGAAGGAGAGAGGAGGAGGAGAGAGGAGAGGAGGAGAGAGGAGAGGAGAGGAGGAGAGGGAAGGAGAAGAGGGAAGGAAGGAGAAGGAGAGAGGAGAGGGAGAAGGAGAGAGGAGGGGGAGAGAGGAGAGGGAGAGAGGAGGGAGAAGAGAGAAGGAGGGAGAAGGAGAGAGGAGGGGGAGAGAGGAGAGGGAGAGAGGAGGAGGGAGAAGAGGGAAGGAAGGAGAGAGAGGAGAGGGAGAGAGGAGAGGAGGAGAGAGAAAGAGGGAGAAGGAGAGAGGAGGGGGAGAGAGGAGAGGGAGAGAGGAGAGGAGAGGAGGAGAGGGAAGGAGAAGAGGGAAGGAAGGAGAAGGAGAGAGGAGAGGGAGAGGGAAGGAGGGAGAAGGAGAGAGAGGGGGAGAGAGGAGAGGGAGAGAGGAGGGAGAAGAGAGAAGGAGGGAGAAGGAGAGAGGAGGGGGAGAGAGAGGAGAGGGAGAGAGGAGGTGGGAGAAGAGGGAAGGAAGGAGAGAGAGGAGAGGGAGAAGAGAAGGAGAGAGAGAGAAGAGAAGAGGAGGATAGGAGGAGGGAGAAGAGGGAAGGAGGGAGAAGGAGAGAGGAGGGGGAGAGAGGAGGAGAGGAGAGGAGGAGAGGGAAGGAGAAGAGAGAAGGAGGGAGAAGAGAGGAGAGGGAGAGAGGAGAGGAGAGGAGGAGAGAGGAGGGGGAGAGTGGAGAGGGAGAGAGGAGGAGGGAGAAGAGAGAAGGAGGGAGAAGGAGAGAGGAGGGGGAGAGAGGAGAGGGAGAGAGGAGGAGGGAGAAGAGAGAAGGAGGGAGAAGGAGAGAGGAGGGGGAGAGAGGAGAGGGAGAGAGGAGGAGGGAGAGAGGAGAGGAGGAGAGGGAAGGAGAACAGAGAAGGAGAGAGAAGGAGTGAGGAGGGGGAGAGAGGAGAGGGAGAAAGGAGAGGAGAAGAGAAAAGAAGAGAAGGGAGAGGACAAGAGAAGGAGAAGAGAAATTTAATCACTTTTAGCCGCATTTTTGTCACGTTCAGTCGTGTTTGTCATATATAAACGTGTCTTTGTCACTTTTAGTCGCGTCTTTGTGGTTTTTAGTGGCATTTTTGACGCTTTTAGTCGTGTTTTGTTGCATTGAGTCGCTTTTGTTGTTTGTTGATGCGTTGTTGTTGCTTTTGAACACATTTTTATCGCTTTTGATCTCACTATTGTCTCTTGTTTCAGAACATGTTTGAACAAATCCAAACTACAGTGTTAGCAGTTTTTAGTCAAATCAAAGCAAGACATTTTGTTGTTTGTGGAAGAAAGTATTGCACTTCAGACAGTGCAGTCTTTGTGATTTGCTAATTACATCCATTAAAATTGCGATTTTGTGTTGATTTGGTTTAATTGTGCAGCTCTGGCCTTTAAGAGGTAAATAAAGTCATCTGCTCAGAGGCTTCAGAGGCTAAACATCAGGAGAAAAAGTGTGTTTGAACAGACAGCTGCATTAAAGACACAAACAGTCAATCATGATCCAACAATTTCACAAAAATATCAAATAGTCACAGGGACGAGTTCACGATTCAATTTTTATCACCGTATCACCCAAACTTAGCTGAAGTTCACATTTTAAACCCAATTTGTCGCTTTTAGTTGTGTTTTTGTCACGTTCAGTTGTGTTTGTCATATTTAAATGCATCTTTTAGTCACGTCTTTGTCGTTTTTAATCATGTTTTGCTGCACTGAGTCGCATTTGTTGTTTGTTGGCACATTTTTGTCGCTTTTGAACGCATTTTTATCACTTTTCGTCGCTCTTTTGTCGCTTGTTTCAGATCAGGTTTGTACAAATCCAAACTCTGGCCTTTAAGAGGTAAATAAAGTCATCTGCTCAGAGGCTTCAGAGGCTAAACAACAGGAGAAAAAGTGTGTTTGAACAGACAGCTGCATTAAAGACACAAACAGTCAATCACGATACGACGATTTCACGACGAGTGCTTGATTCCATTTTTATCAACATATCACCCAGACCTAGACTTTTGTCGCTTTTAGTCGTGTTTTTGTCACATTCAGTGTTTGTCGTATTTAAACGCATCTTTGTCACTTTTAGTCATGGTTTTGTCGCTTTTTGTCACGTTTTGGTGCATTGAGTCGTGTTTGTAGGCGTGTTTTTGTCCCTTTTGAACGCCAAAGTGTTCAAATCAAAACAGACTTTTTGTTGTTTGTGGAAGAAGCCGTTGTGATTTGCTAACTGCATCCATTAAAATTGCGATTTTGTGTGGATTTGGTTTAATTGTGCAGCTCTGGCCTTTAAGAGGTAAATAAAGTCATCTGCTCAGAGGCTTCAGAGGCTAAACAACAGGAGAAAAGTGTGTTTGAACAGACAGCTGCATTAAAGAGACAAACAGTCAATCACGATACCACGATTTCACAAAAATAGCAGATTGTCACAGGGACCAGCTCACTTTTTATCCCCGTATCGCCTAGACAAGACCTTTATTCATGACCTTACAGTCAGACATTGCGTTGTTGCGTCTCTCCTCGCTGCAGATGGTTAGTGTCGCCGTGAAAGTGAAGCGTCTGCAGCGATCGGACTAAACACCTGCTCCGCTCCGACCCGAACACGAGAGGTCAGAGTCTGAAACGCAAACACACGCAGCGTGATCAGATTAACACGCGACTCTCACTGGAATACAAGCGCCAAAGGTGTGAAGTGACAGCAGGAGGAGGAGCCAATCGCAGCCGAGGATTCGAGTGAAAGGACACGCCCCTTTCATGCACTCAAACGTGCCATCTGGACAGTCAATGTTAGCGCTGGAAATGTCACATAGAGGTCAGTTATGAAAGAAAAACAAAGAAATAGAGCCTTTAAAATGTGATGTCATCAAAATTCTGGAGGCAAAGTGGAGTTGACTGTAGTTTTTTCAATTATTCGCTCACTTTAGATCTAAATTCTACTGGTTTTAAGTGTTTGTGTTGGAATGTTTGAATTTCCATGGCAGAAATGTCTGTTAGTTTGTTTTTCTGTTGCAAATGGTTGAAAAAAGTACTGTTTTCTAGCCTCAAACCTGTATTTGGGATTCAAGAAAATGAATTTATGGCGTAAATCTTGTATATCTGTAGCTAAAATGAAAAATGATTGTGGGCTCAACATTTCTGTGAGTATTTTTCCAGTAAAACTCATAAATCTGGATTTTTCCTTTAATCAAAAATGCAAAGAGTTTATCATAATTTCCTAAAACATAATGTAAAATACAATAATAAATGTGTTTAAAGCAGCTCTGATGTCACTCACATGTGTCTGAGGCTTTTACTGACACAAAATCATCTACATTTTTCATATTTTGATATTCTGAGGTTAATCCCAGTTTCTCCAGTGAAATCTACATTACGTTCCACTTAATTTTTGACTCCATTCTGAATTAAGAATGTTTTTGTTCAAACTTTTAAAGAGTCTATATAATAACTCAGAGGTACTCAAGAGTAAAAAGTATTTGGAGAACATTGGGCCTCAATCAAATGTCTGTAACTTCCACTTTAAGGCGAGAAACTTCAGGTGAATTGAGAAAAATCTTAAATTTAAAGATACCGATTTGAACGTTCTCCTGTAGTTTACTCACATTAATTACAAGTTTTTCATCATGTGATGTTTTCAACTAGAAATAAGGCATTTTATGTGTAACAACTGTCAAAATTGCACATAAATGGGGCGTTTCAATCTGAAAATGGGACAGAATCAGGTTTAAATTCTCGGTTCAGTTTATGCACATATAAGAAACAAAAAAAAGTGCACTTTGAGGATAAATAACCGTTTTTGTGTCTCTTTTTCTAAATAACATTGCCCCAGAATATAACACAAAGACTGGTGTGTGTGAGTGAGTCCCTTTGAGCCCAGTGTCCTGCAGCTGTGATAAATAAATCAGATATAATTATTTCTAATGCATTTCACCTGAAGCTGCGGCGGATTCAGAGCGCGGCTCCATTTGCAGGAGCTCAGTGCATTGTTGTGCAGAAAATTTGATTTTTTTTGTTACGGAGAATTCAGTAAAAGGCAGAAAAAGACAAAGTAGATTATCGTGGTTTTCTTGGGGCCAGATCACAATTTCGATTTGATCACGATTCATGTTGAGTTTGTAGTTTTTCATTGCCTATAATAATAATAATCACAACTTTTTGTTTAAATAATGTCTGTCTTTGTCCAGTTAACAATTACGATCATTAATTATTACTGCAGAATATTTTTGTCTGATTTAAACGCGTCTTTGTCATTTTTTCTTTGTTGTCTTTTAGTCACATTTTGGTGCATTGAGTCGAATTTCTTGGTTGTATTGTGTTTTTGTTGCTTTCGAACAGAATAAATTAAAATTCAACAGAATAAATGAATCAAGATTACACTTTGATGATTTAACAGTTCTCCAAACCAAAACAAATTACTTTTACTTTTTAATCTTAAAGTACATTTTAAAGGAGTGCTTTAATACTTTTACTTGAGTAGGTTTTAAAATGTGATACTTTTACTAAGTATTTTTTGCTGCTGTATCTGTACTTTGAGTAACAAAATGCAGTACTTCCTCCACCACTGATCTTCGAACGCATTTTTGTCGATTTTGGTCGCGCTTTTGTCGCTTGTTTCAGAACATGACTAAACAACAAGTGTGTTTGAACAGACGGCTGCGTTAAAGAGAGAAACGGTCAATCACGATACGACCATTTCACAAAAATAGCAGATTGTCACAGGGACCAGCCCAGCCTCCATTTTTATCCCTGTATCGCCCAGACCTAAAGCAAAGTGTTGAATGTGACTGTGATGAGCTGTTTGTTGAGTGTTTTCTGCGGTCTGTGAGCTGTGCCAGGAGGTCACAGGTTCAAACAATATCCAGTCTTATTCACCTTATTCCTGAAGCTGCCGTACGCGCCGCCGTCTTGTTTCCGTTGTTGTTCACACGGAGCAGACGAGCTCAACAGAAAATAAGTTCTACTCGACTAAAAAGACGTTTTCAGGAAATCGGTGCGTTGTGACTTGTTTTTTCTCGTGTTCATTAAACATTTTACACAAATCAATCTACTTTATGTAACATTTTCGTGGCAAGACTTTTCCCTCGTTCGCGTCAAACCGGAAGTCCCTTTACTACAAGAGCGCGGATCATAGACATAAAAAGAGGCAATAGTGGGCGGGACAGAATAAGGTGAATAGATTGAGAGCTCTGGTACCGCCGGCTGGTTTCAGAGCATTGGTGGAGAGTCTTCCACAGTGTAAAAGCTCAAGTTTTATTTAGTTGTTTTGTGTTTAATCTCTTTGTTATGGATTTTGGGTAAAGCTTTAGATTAAGGTTCCTTAGTAAACTATTTATAATGCATTAATAAGCACTTGTTATGTGTTTATAAGCGCTTACAAGGCATTTACAAGCATTTATTAGTGTGATAATTGAAAATAATGTGATATGCAGCTCATTGATGCTCTGTCCATGTGGTTTATTCACTAAAACATGAGACAGAGAGTGTTCTGTCCAAAGGTTGTTCTCCTGTAGGGGCCCTCACAGAGAGAGTGTTCTGTCCAAAGGTTGTTCTCCTGTAGGGGCCCTCACAGAGAGCGTGTTCTGTCCAAAGGTTGTTTTTCTGTAGGGGCCCTCACAGTGTCCTCTGGAGGAGGCTCTGGTTCTCCTCCTGAAGTCTTAGGTTTGACAAAGGCCGACACGGGAGGTGGGGCTAGTATATGTAGCGCTTTGTAGATGAAACATACTTAAAATGTCTACAATATATTCAAAATTTAAAAGATTATACTTGTTTAAAATATTACATACATGAAATGAATTAGGTGTGTGTGTGTGTGTGTGTGTGTATATATGTGTGTGTGTGTGTGTGTGTGTGTGTTGTATGTGTGTGTGTATATATGTGTGTTGTATGTGTATATGTGTGTGTATGTGTGTGTGTGTATCATATATGGGGGTGGGCTCTGTATCGTGTGTCTCTGTGTGTGGGTGGATTAAACTGAGGAAGAGCCAGAGCTGCTAATGCTTTCCCCCAGACACACTTTGATCTGTTTGGGGGAGGAGAGGGGGAGGAGAGGGGGGAGGGGGAGGGGCTTCGGCTGCTACTGGTGGTGCTGGTCGTCTGGAAAACACCGGTTGGTTAAATATAGGCCACGGTGTTTTGACAAAGCAGTAAACGTCGCGCCGCGTTCGGTTCTTTCGGTTCAGTGAGCGCCGTCAGGTCGAGGTCAAAGGTCACCGTGTTGTCTCCGTAGAAGGAAATGTGTCCTCCCGTTCTTCAATCCAGTCCAACTTTATTTGTAGTTAGCGCATTTTTGCCAACGTAAGGTCTGCACAGAGTGAACACAACATCAAGAATCACAAAAAAATCACGTAAATCAGCATAAAAAATCAAAGTCAATAAAGACGATACATAGAATAATACATTTAGTGATAGAAAAACAGAAATGAAAATAATAAAAGACCATCAGAGGACCAAACATTTCTCGTGCAGAGTTAAGTGTCAGTGAGGAAAAGTGTGTTTAGACAAGATTTAAAGGAGAACTTTATGCAAAGCTCTTAAACGTAATGTAGTTGTTCCTGAATGGAGGCGACTGAAGGAAAATGAAGTCAAACATAACACATTTTCAAAGATTAACATTGATTTTATCTCAATACTGTATATCACATAAGCAAGAATTTTGAATCTCCAGGGTAAAATGTTAATGTTATTTGCTCTTCTATTACAAACAATGGAAAAATGACTATTTTCTTGCCTCAAAATTGTATTTGAGCTTCACGAAAAGTATAATTTGTGTTTAAATATGTAGTGTATCTGTAGATAAACTTTTGTAGGGTCAAACTTTCTCGAAATATTTGTCAAGTAAAAGCAAAAAATCCTGATTTCCATCATCAGATTGCTAAGCGTCTCTTAAAATCTCCAATTAAATAAACAAACAGTGTAAAATAGAATGTAAAATGTGTGTAAACCAGGCTCCGGTGTGTGTCTGAGGCTTTTACTTTGCCAAAATCACCTGGATTGTTCTTATTTTGTGATATTCTGAGGTTTCTCCAGTGAAATCCCATTATGTTCCACTTCACTTTTGCCTCCATTCTGAATTTAGAACGTTATAGTTTACAGTTGTTTAAAGGGTCCATATAGTTTCAGCACTTGTTCATTCCCAAATATCATCTTTCCTTTTTTGGCACCGTAACATTGTACACCGTCCCTGTACAACTAAAACACACTCTACTCACCTCTACATGTGCGTAACAATAACGTCTGTTGTCATTCGTTTCAACAGTTTTCGAGTTCACCGTCGTCTCTTCTATTTATAGCAAACACTGATGCAAACTCAGCGCAGAGAAGCCCCAGGAGTCGAACCCGGCCGCTCTGATCACACAAACCACACACACGCATCATTATTCACCTTATTCTGCCCCGCCCACTTTTTGCCAGATCCGCACTTTTGTTGTAAATGCACTTCCATTTGACGAGAACTCCGTTAAAGCTAATGACGAACGAGGGAAAAGTCTGACGCTAAAATGTTACATAAAGTAGACTGATTTGTGTAAAATGTTTAATGAACACGAGCAACAACAAGTCACAACGCAACGATTTCCTGAAAACGTCTTTTTAGTCCATGTAGAACTTATTTTCTGTTGAGCTCGTCTGCTCCATGTAAACTACAACGGAAACAAGACGACGGCGCGTACGGCAACTTCAGGAATAAGGTGAATATCATTTTTGTTGCTCAAAGTCACGTTCTTTTTTCATTTTCATTTTTGTCACAATTTTGTCGCTTTTAGTCCCGTTTTCTCGTTATATATAATTTTTCCGCTTATGGTTATGTTTTTGTCGCTTCTCGTAGGGTTTTTGTCACTTTTAGCCACATTTTTGTCACTTCTAGTCGTGTTTTGTGCCACTTTATTCACCTTATTCCACCCCGCCCACAACAAGTCAACAACGCAACGATTTCCTGAAAACGTCTTTTTAGTCGAGTAGAACTTATTTTCTGTTGAGCTCGTCTGCTCCATGTGAACTACAACGGAAACAAGACGGCGGTGCGTACGGCAGCTTCAGGAATAAGGTGAATAATCAGGCTGAACCCTAAAGCGGTGATTCCTGAAGCGTATTTCCTGGTTAACGCTCGCAGTGAAGCAGCTTTTGCCGCTCGGTTTGGATCTGAGTCCGTCCTGAGGCGTTCTGTGTCAATAAAAGAGCCGAGCGTTCAGACAAAGGTTTGATTGCCAGAATAACACATGGATTATTGGCTCACAGATGTGGACAGCGCTGGGGGGTTTGTGTGTGTGTGTTTGGGGTTAGACTACACACACACACACACACACACACACACACACACACACACACACACACACACACACACACACACACACACACACACACACACACACACACACACAGGAGGCGATGTTTAACTCTTGGATGTTTCCATTGTTTGCGGATTTATTTCCACTGTTTTAAAGGATTGAGCGCGGATTGAGATGTGGAGTAATGACAGCTTAACCTCGACATCCGGCGGGCCCCTGAGATCCCGCGACCTTCTGGTCACGAGGCAAAGGTTTAGCTCAGTCACCCCAAATACTCAAAGAAAACACGGATAACACGCCTGAATATAACCGTTAATATTAGTGTTTAATACATGGAAGATGAACTTTTCCTTTTCGTTTATGCGCATTTGTAGATTGAAACTTAGAATAAACTAACATTTTTAACCAAATAAATGTTGAAATATTGTGAATGAAGCTTCTAGACAGAGAATATTTATGAATGAAGTGTATAATTGAAGAAAATCAGAAAAATCTATTCTTTTTTTGTCATTTTTCTGCTCATTTAATTTGAAAAAGCTAGATTTTATTCGTAAATGTTCCCTTTTTGATGGCGCTTCGATATATTTTGCTTGTTGCGATATCGTTATTACACATAATAAAAGTGCAAATAATAATAATAAAAGTCCAAATAATAAACGTAGTCTTCAAAATTGCAAAGACACAGGAATGACTTGACTGTTTTAAAACCAAAATGTTGTTGTAGTAACGTCAAATAAAAGTGCTTTCCGTACAAATGTTTTCCTGATGAATAAAATGTAATTATGCTTTTTAATCATGAGGCAGATGTAGATCTGGGCGATATGGGGATAAAAATCAAATGTTGAGCTCGTTCCTTATCATCATTAAATTATTATCCGGCACCAAGATAACAAAAATGTCCCAAATATGTGTGTTTTTGTCAATTTTTTCAAACAAAATGCCTTATTTCTAAAACATGACATAATGAAAAACTTGTAATACATTTTTTTCTTACATTTATGTGAGTAAACTACAGGAGAAGTTTACAATTGATGTCTTTAAATGTAAGATTTTTTCCTGTTCACCTGCAGCGTCTTAAAACTCACTGTTAATATAATGGAGCTGTCCATGGTCCTGAGCGCTGAGGACAGACTCTTTTGTTCTGTGGATTTACTTTCTCTGCTTTTTACTCATTCAGTCCTACGGGTTTGAACCTTTGAAGAGCAGGGACCTTCTCTGTCAGGGTTTTGAAGTGAGACAGTTTTGATTTAAGTCCGTTTTAGAAGTTTGTGCGTCTCCTTTGATGTTTTCTCTGCTTGATACCAATGATCTGACCCTTCTCAAACACGCCGACATCTTTTCCACGACCATGGGTTTTGTCCTTCCACATCGTTGTTACAGAAATGAAAGACAATCCCCAGCAGCAGTTTTCCAACAGGTGGAGCGGACCTGTTTGTGATAAATATAGAATGTTGAGCTCCTCCCTGTGACAATCTGCTATTTTTGTGAAATGGTGGTATTGTGAGTCACTGTCTGTCTCTTTAATGCAGCTGTCTGTTCAAACACACTTTTTCTCCTGTTGTTTAGCCTCTGAAGCCTCTGAGCAGATGACTTTATTTACCTCTTAAAGGCCAGAGCTGCACAATTAAACCAAATCAACACAAAATCGCAATTTTAATGGATGCAATTAGCAAATCACAACAGCTTCTTCCACAAACAACAAAAAGTCTGTTTTGATTTGAATGAAAACTTTGGCGTTCAAAAGGGACAAAAACACGCCTACAAACACGACTCAATGCACCAAAACGTGACTAAAAGCGACAAAACCATGACTAAAAGTGACAAAGATGCGTTTAAATACGACAAACACGACTGAACGTGACAAAAACATGACTAAAAGCGACAAATTGTGTTTAAAATGTGAATTTGAACTAGGTCTGGGTGATATGTTGATAAATATAGAATGTTGAGCTGGTCCCTGTGACAATCTGCTATTTTTGTGAAATGGTCGTATCATGTTTGTGTCTTTAATGCTGTCTGTTCAAACACACTTTTTCTCCTGTTGTTTAGCCTCTGAAGCCTCTGAGCAGATGACTTTATTTACCTCTTAAAGACAAGGGCTGCACAATTAAACCAAATCCACACAAAATCACAATTTAATGGATGCAATTAGCAAAAAGAGCAATAATTTCTTCCACAAACAACAAAATGTCTTGCTTTGATTTGAATAAAAACTGCTCACACTGTAGTTTGGATTTGTACAAACGTGTTCTGAAACAAGCGACAAAAGCGTGACCAAAAGTAATAAAAATACATTCAAAATCATCAAAATTGCGACTACAAACGACAAACGCGACTCAATGCACCAAAACACGACTAAAAGTGACAAAAGCGTGACCAAAAACAAAAAAAATGCGAACAAAAGTGACAAAGACACACTTAAATATCAAACACGACTAAAAGCGTCAAAATTATGTTTTTAAATTTGAACAGAATCCTATTATCCACTTTAGTTACCATTTTTTCTGTAAATAAGAGTGTGCATTTATACCTTATACTTTATATTGTATTTTTATTACCATGTTTATTCATCCTATTTTTATTGCATGCGCCTATTTCATTCATTCCTGTCCTAAACTGTGTGTTGCAACAGTGGAATTTCCCCATTGTGGGACAAATAAAGGATCTCTCATCTTATCTTATCTTATCTTATCTTATTAAAACATAAATCGCAAATCTAATCACAATGGCACTGGTCAGAAAAATCACATGCAGATATTTTTCCTAAATCGTGCAGCTCTATTAAAGACAATAGAAAAACACAAAGTGAACATGAATCGTGATCACATCGAAATCATGATCTTGCCCCAAGAAAATGGTGCTAATAATATTTTGCCCAGACAGAATGCTACTACAGCCTAATTTTACTCTTGTTGATCAAACGGAGAAAAATGATCAGTATTTCCCAGTGTTCTTCTCTCCCGCCTCTTCCTCCTGCACAAATAAACCCACGACCGGAGCGTTTATGATCAGAAAAGCACCGACAAAAGCACGCTCCACGTTTGAGCCGGTCACAAACACAAACCCCGTGGCATTTCTGAAACGAAAAGCGAGTCTGCGGCGAAACCAGAGCCGCAAATGTCACCGTTTCTCGATCTGTTCAGCCGCGGCCCGTGAAACCCACTGCGATGACATTTACTCTGGGACCAAGAGCATTCTGGGAGATGGAGTTTCACACACACAAAGGAGGGTTTGATTACTGATGAGCACAAAGACGTTTGAAAAGATTACGGTTGTAGACTACTTGGGTTTTGATCGAATAAGTTCAGTTAAGGCGAAAGACTACAAAGAATTTCAATTTAAAGATATCAATTTGAAACTTCTCTTCTTGTTTCAAATAGAAATGAGGCATTTTATGTGTAAAAACAGCCAAAATTACACATATCTGGGACTAGATCTGGATGATACGGTGATAAAAAATCGAATGTTGAGCTTGTTCCTGTGACAATCTGCTATTTTTGTGAAATCGTTGTATCGTGATTGACTGTTTTGTGTCTTTAATGCAGCTGTCTGTTCAAACACACTTTTTCTCCTGTTGTTTAGCCTCTGAAACGCGACTAAAAGCAACAAAAACGCAGCTAAAAACGACAAAGACGTGACTAAAAGTGACAAAGACGCGTTTACACAACTGAACGTGACAAAAACGCGACTAAAAGCGACAAAAATATGTTTAATATGTGAATTTAAACAGAATTATTTTATTAAAACATAAATCGCTAATCTTAATGGTCAGAAAAATCACATTTAGATATTGTTTCTAAATCGTGCAGCTCTATTAAAGGCAATAGAAAAATACAAAGTGAACATGAATCGTGATAAAATTGGAAGAAAATCGTGATAATAATTGTTTACCATTTCGCCCAGCTCTTTTTGGGACATTTAAATCTGATAAATGGACAGAACCAGGTTTAAATTTCTGAGTTCATTTTGTACACACATTACAAAAAACTTTACAGAGGGGATTATGTATTTCTTATTTAGTTTTGAGTAAGCTAGATTTGACTTAAAATTGTCAAAAAAATAAAAATTTGCTTCATTTTTTGAATTAAAACTTCAATAAATCAGTTTTAGAATTAGATGTCAACAAATCCTTCTGTTCATTCCGTCAAAATCTTGTTGAGTCCAGATTGTACAGTTTGGTGTAGGATCTACTTTAAGGCTGATCTTTATGTCTCGAGGGACAAAAATGTATTTTAAGAAAACGTCCTTTGAAGTTAGTCGCTTTAATCTGAGTTTTTGTTGCTTCTAGTCGTATTTTTGTCCCTTTAAGTCATATTTTTGTCGGTTTTAGTCACATTTTTGTCGCTTTTAATCAAATCCTTGTGTCCGTTTCGTCTAAATCTTGTTGAGTCCAGATTGTACAGTTTGGTGTAGGATCTACTTTAAGGCTGATCTTTATGTCTCGAGGAACAAAAATGCATTTTAAGAAAACGTCCTTTGAAGTTACAATGTCCCAGAGAAATCTATGGATGAAGTGGATTCAATGGAAGAATAAAACATCTTTAGGAGCAGATTGGACACGTCTGCTGTTTCCACATGAAGCCGATATGTGACAGAACAAACTGACCAACAGAAAAAAGAGTTTTGCCCGTAGTGTCTCATCTGAAAATAAAAAAAAACTGAAAGAAATGGAGCTCGTGTGAGAGCGAGAGAGGGGGAGGCGATGACGGGGGAACGAGCCGAGTGCAGTCAGAGGGGACGGAGAAAGAGCGGCTAAAAATAACTCTGGGTTTGACGTAGAGCGGGAAGTGTTCGCTGTAAAAGGAACAGTACGCGAGGGTTTAATGCCGCACTGTGGGACATTACAACGACGTCTACCTGGAGACGAGCAGGAAGAAAAGTCACACACCACAGACTCAGTCACCACATTCACTGAAGGGACTGAGACTGCGGCGTTTAATCGATTAATCGTGACTAATCAAATAAAAATGTATGTATTGACTGTTGTAATTGATAATCGTAATCGTTAACTGAACTATAAAGACTCTAAAACACATGTCAGAAGAGCTTTTATAGCAAAGACAGTGACATTAACACATCAAAATGTCAGAAAAATAATAAATTATGGCTCATTTTTTATCAATAATGCACTTTGTTCATAAATATTCTCTATGTAAGCCTTCAGTCGCTGTATTTCAACCTTTATTTGGCTGATAATTTATTTTTAAAGTCTAAGTATACAATAATCGTCAGTTTATTTGGTGAATCAAGAAGCCGATTGTGAAGAAAAGTTGAAAAACATGTTGAAAATGAAAGGAAGTAAAGAAAAAAAAAATCTATCCAAATGTTTGCTCCACTTTACACACAAGAGACACATTTTTCCAACCATTTAAACTTTAAAATTCAACAAGGTGTCTCATGTATTTTTATTTCTCAAATTTTAATAGTTTTAGAAATACTGGAGGAGTTTTGGCCCTGTGTACAACATGGTTGCTAAGTAACAGTTATGGAAATTATGCAATAATTTACAACCAGGAAGTACAAACGTAAAAGATCTAAACTGGGTTTGCAAAATCTTAAATAAAATAATGTTAACAGTGTTTTAGTAAAATGTGTAGTTCAGAGTGAAGTGTTTTGCTCAGTGACACAACAGTGGAAAAGGCTACGACACTTTTGCTTCTGGTTTAAAAGTATTTGTCATAAATGATTTGTCTGAGAGTCGCCCTCATGAGCTGCAGTTCAGAGTGATCTCTGAGCCGGACGAGGCACAGAGCAGAGGCTCTGGCCCCGGGGCCCGGTTTTGTGTGAACACAATCCTGCTGGAGAGCGGCTTTCAAAACAGAGTGAAAGCATCGAGGGGGGAGGAGGGGGAGGAGGGGGAGGGGCTCTGGTCGGGACAGAGCTCTGACACCAGGCCGTTTGAGTCGTGTGTTACAGTCCAGTATGTTTGACCTGTTGATCACAAAACTGTTTAAATGCTGCTGAACTCATTTATGTTCCTCAAAACCTGAAGCCCCAGCACCAGAGACTGAAGGGCTGATCGATCATGATGTTTGAAGTTAAAGGAGACAGACTGTGTGAATTTAACTTTTCTGTTGTTGTGTTCCTTGGCAAGACACTGGGCTAACATCAGATCGATATTTGAAGCGTCTAGATCAGGGCTGTCCAAACTTTTTTCCATCGAGGGCCGCATATTGAAATATAGACCAAGCGGAGGGCCACAATTAAATCGTGAAACGTTAAAAAAATCTGCATTTATCTGATGTTTTAAGCTCCACCACATCTACATTCAGTCTCAGTGCCTTAATATCAGGTCTGTGCTGCACCAAAATGTTAGTTATTTAGGTTGGAATTGTAGAAAATCTGAAATGTGCTGTAAATAGTACTTATCAGGACAATGTGGGCCAGTTCACCAGGAAGACTAAGGGCCAAGAAAAATTGGTCTGAGGGCCGCATTTGGCCCCCGGGCCTGAGTTTGGGCATGCCTGGTCTGAATTGTAGGGCTGTAATATTTTAGTCGTTTAGTCGCTTAATCGGTCGATGATGTCGATGGAATCTATTTTCATTAGTCGACTAATTATTTTATTTGCATTTTACAAATTTATGTGACAAAAACAGCAAAAACAGAAGATGTGGAGTGAGTTTGCTAAAGATTTTGGAGTAAATACAGTAAGAGTCCAACAAATAAATCCTGTGTACTAGTGCTTTCATGTGCACACGTCAAAAATGAATTTCTAGATGAGTTAAAATGTGTTGATTTGAGGATATTAATCTGAATTTCAGACGTTTTGACTCGTTAAGATCAGTGGAAATACATCATTGCACTTGTTTCAAACCGTTTGTGACTTGTTTCAGTAAACTACTTCAATCCAAATTATCTCAAATGTAAATCTATCCAAGCTTAAAGTGACTTCCATGAGCTTCTGTTAGAATGTACTCATCCTTTGTTTACTCGTTGTATTTTAATTAATTAATGCATGCTTGAGTCCTAATCCTGTCTTTAAGAGCGCTCAGAGTCACGTCAAGTCAAATGTATTTATAAAGCACATTTAAAAACAACCACAATGGCCCAAAGTGCTGCACAGAAGCAATATAAAACACAATAAGACAAAAACAGAACATGCAGAAACGAGCTAAAATTAAAAAAATTAAAATGCAATACAAATGTTCTGCTCAGCTTGTGTTAAAAGCCTGTGCAAACAAATGGGTTTTCAACAAAGTCTTAAAAATATTCAAAGATTGTGCTGTTCTAATGTCCAAAGGGAGACTGTTCAGAGTCTGGGACCTGCCACAGAGAAAGCCCCGCCCCCTCGGGTTTTTAATCGTGATCTCGGGACGTCTAAGATCATGAGCTCAACTGTATGACACCGTAACAATAAAATGTGAATTGAAAACATCGTGTAATAGTGAAATTAACACAAAAAACACATATAATAAACACAAATAAAGAACTTGATTTTCCATTGAGGCTCCAGAGACGGCACCACAGTTATTTTGGGGTCCAGGTCTGATCCACATTCAAATCCAAATCCACTTTATTTGTAGCACATTTCATAAACAGAACTTTTTCCAAAGTGCTGCACAGACACAAACATAAAGCAGCAAAACAAAGTACACAATAACAACTCAATTTGATCTCACTGCTTGTAAAACCAGTAAAATCAAATCCAAGCCAAATGATAAAACTATAAAATAGAAATAAATTAATAGAATAAATACATTTAAAAATGCTAAAACACAGAGGACCACACACTCACGCGGTGTTAAAAGCCAGAGAATAAAAGTGGGTCTTAAGATGAGACTTAAACGCTCCACAGTGGGGGCCGTTCGGACCTGGGGGCGGAGCGTTCCAGAGTTTGGGGCCGACCTCAGAGAAAGCCCCGCCCCCTGGTTCTAAGTCTGGTCTTAGGCCCAGGAGCTGGAGCTGGCCCTCGGACCTCAGAGCGCGCGGGGGGCGATACATACGAGTACATACGAGATGTTCTGTGGGGCCAGTCCATTCAAAGCTTTAAAAACAAACAATAACATCTTAAAATCAACTCTAAAATGAACAGGAAGCCAGTGCAAAGACGCTAAAATCGGTGAAATGAGCTCTCGTTTTCTGGTTCCAGTTAAAAGGCGCTGCAGAATTTTGTACCAACTGTAAGCGGGTCTCACTGTGGCCCCCCTCTGGTCACTCAGTCTGACCTCATCCCACTGCCTCTGTCATTAACTAAAAAGTGAAGTTTCCTCGCGCTCTAAGTCCACCGACCGAGAGTTTGATCGTTCTGCTCTGACATCGGTTCAAACACACACAAAATAAGATCGTTTTAGCTCGACAAAAGCTGCCGTTCGATCCGTTCCACAGACGTTAAACGCTGGTCCGTGGATCGTCGACTGTGTCCGATCTGACATGACGGAGCGTGTTGTTTTCCTGAGCGACCCTGAATGCAGCGTGGTGCCTTCGCTGCCTCGTCTCTGGAGCTCTGACCTGTTTTCGGTCTCTTTGCTCCTCCCACTTCTCCATTAAAGACTGAAGACGAACCTGATGAATACTTTAACGGAGGCGCGCACAGCTGGGGGCAGCCATGTTGGACAGGGAGGGGAGGGGGGAGGAGAGAGGGGGAGGAAAGAGGGGGGAGAGAGGGGGTAACCTTGACACACATTTATGGTCTTTGGGGAGACATGAAAAAAAGAATCAATTGAAATGTAAACTTCAAGGATATCTTGAGAAACCAGATGTAAAAAAAAAAGATAGTGGACTTTTAGGACCAACGTGAATGTGACTTTTCCAGCTCCAGTGTCCAATGTTTACTATTGTTGTGTTCCTTGGCAAGACACTCGGCTAAAATCCGATCGATATTTGAAGCGTCTGTAAGGGCTGTAATATTTTAGTCGCTAAATCAGTTGATAGTGTCAATGGAGTCTGTTCTCATTTGTCGACTAATTATTTTATTTACATTTCACAAATGTATGTGGCAAAAACCAGAAGATGTGGAGTGAGTTAGCTAAACATTTAGTAAGTGTCTAACAAATAAATCCTGTATACTTGTGCTTACATGTGCACACGTCAAAAATGAAGTTCTAGATGAGTTCAAATGTCTTGATTTGAGGATTTTAATCTGAATTTCAGACATTTTGACTCGTTAAGATGAGTTTAGACGATTTAATTGATGGAATTCACTTGTTTAAAACCGTTTGTGACTTGTTTCAATACATTATTTCTTATTTCTATCCAAATTATCTCAAATGTAAATCTATCCAAGCTTGAATTTATCATTTTTTATCATTTTGCTGATGTGATGCAGAATATTTCACTGGTTTCAAGGTATTTCTGATGGATCCTGTGACAAACTCCCTTAAAATAAGAAAATACATGTGTCAGTAAAGTAAAACTATTGAAACAAGTCACAAACGTTTGAAACAAGTAAAATGATCTCGTTTCATCAAATAAATCGTCTCTACGGATCTTAATGCGTCAAAATGTCTGGAATAAAGTAGGGCTGCAACTAACGATTATTTCCCTCGATGAATTGATTAGTCGTTTAGAACGGGAAAGACCCTTTAATATGAGAATTGTACCCAGATAAAGCTGAAGTGAAGCCGTTTGAGGACGTCCTGGTGGAGAATGTGTACAGAGTGTGTGTTTTCATGTTTGCTGTGTCGTTTCTGGGTGATTCCTGCTCCGTCTGAGTCGTGAAAACTCTTCTTTCAGCTCATGGTTTTGAAGTCTGTGTTTAGACCAGTTAATGACTCTTTGATTATTTATGGATTAGTTGCTTTTAACAGCAGAGATTAAACTTTTGTTAAATCCAAACTCTGTGAGAGAAAAGGACAGGGTAACGCTTTAGATTAAGGTTCCTTAGTAAACTATTTATAATGCATTAATAAGCACTTGTTATGTGTTTATAAGCACTTATAAGGCATTTACAAGCATTTATTAGTGTGATAATTGAAAATAATGTAATATGCAGCTCATTGATGCTCTGTCCATGTGGTTTATTCACTCAAACATGTTTAGTCTGATGGATTATAAACATGTATAAGGCGTTATAAGTGCATAAACTATTAGTGCTTATTAACGTCTTATAAATAGTTAACTAAGGAACCTTAATCTAAAGCGTTACCGAGTTTTGTCATTTTTTAGTTGCATTTTTGTCACTTTTAGTCACATTTAGGATCCTTTTAGTCACATTTTTGTCTCTTTTAGTCGCATTTTTGTTGCTTGTAGTTGAGTTTTGGGTAAAGCTTTAGATTAAGGTTCCGTAGTAAACTATTTATAATGCATTAATAAGCACTTGTTATGTGTTTATAAGCACTTATAAGGCATTTACAAGCATTTATTATCGTGATAATTGAAAATAATGTGATATGCAGCTCATTGATGCTCTGTCCATGTGGTTTATTCACTAAAACATGTTTAGTCTGATGGATTATAAACATGTATAAGGCGTTATAAGTGCATAAACAAACTATTAGTGCTTATTAACATCTTATAAATAGTTAACTCAGGAACCTTAATCTCCTTACCTTAGTCTCTTTTAGGCACATTTTTGTTGCTTGTAGTTGAGTTTTGTCATTTTTTAGTTGCATTTTTGTCACTTTTAGTCACATTTAGGATCCTTTTAGTCACGTTTTTGTCTCTTTTAGTCGCATTTTTGTTGCTTGTAGTTGAGTTTTGGGTAAAGCTTTAGATTAAGGTTCCGTAGTAAACTATTTATAATGCATTAATAAGCACTTGTTATGTGTTTATAAGCACTTATAAGGCATTTACAAGCATTTATTATCGTGATAATTGAAAATAATGTAATATGCAGCTCATTGATGCTCTGTCCATGTGGTTTATTCACTAAAACATGTTTAGTCTGATGGATTATAAACATGTATAAGGCGTTATAAGTGCATAAACAAACTATTAGTGCTTATTAACATCTTATAAATAGTTAACTCAGGAACCTTAATCTCCTTACCTTAGTCTCTTTTAGGCACATTTTTGTTGCATGTAGTTGAGTTTTGTCATTTTTTGTTGCATTTTTGTCACTTTTAGTCACATTTAGGATCCTTTTAGTCACATTTCTGTCTCTTTTAGTCGCATTTTTGTTGCTTGTAGTTGAGTTTTTGGTAACGCTTTAGATTAAGGTTCCTTAGTAAACTATTTATAATGCATTAATAAGCACTTGTTATGTGTTTAAGCACTTATAAGACATTTACAAGCATTTATTATCGTGATAATTGAAAATAATGTAATATGCAGCTCATTGATGCTCTGTCCATGTGGTTTATTCACTCAAACATGTTTAGTCTGATGGATTATAAACATGTATAAGGCGTTATAAGTGCATAAACAAACTATTAGTGCTTATTAACATCTTATAAATAGTTAACTAAGGAACCTTAATCTAAAGCGTTACCAAGGACAGACTTTCTTTCCTTCCACAAATGCACAAAGCTCCCGCTGCACAATTATAAAAACAAAACAGTTTCACCCTTGACTTCCGCTTGATTCTCGTTTGTGAATTCACAGATATCGCCAGAGTTCATTTTGCTTTACACTTTACCCACAAAAACCTAAATGTGTGCAATGGTTTTGGCGTTTTTATCTTATTCCTGAAGTTGTCGTACGCGCCGCCGTCTTGTTTCCGTTGTAGTTCACACGTAGCAGACGAGCTCAACAGAAAATAAGTTCTACATGGACTAAAAAGACGTTTTCAGGAAATCGTTGTGTTGTTGACTTGTTGTTGCTCGTGTTCATTAAACATTTTACACAAATCAATCTACTTTATGTAACATTTTAGCGTCAGACTTTTCCCTCGTTCATCATTAGCTTTAACAGAGTTCTCGTCAAACGGAAGTGCGTTTACAACAAAAGTGCAAAAAACGGCAAAAGTGGGCGGGGAATAAGGTGAATAGTGTGATTTTGTGAGTGTGAATTTTACTTTTTTGAATTTCAGGACCTTCAGTTGAGTCCTGTAAGCATGTTTTAATCCATAAGAGGAAACGCTCTTCTTCAGGAGCAAAGGTCATCCATGTCTGGCTTCACGTATGGTGTGACCCTGTATGGTGTCGTCCTCGGACAACCTTTGGTTATTTTAGGTTCCCACACACTCATTTACGTCCAAACATGGCATGCAAGGGCCTCTTTGATTTGTGTGGGTTTTTTGTACTGTTATATTCCTAGAAACCTATGTTCTGTACTTAGGACTCCTTATACACGCCTACTTGTACCTCATTTACATAATGGTATATATGGCCTGTACTTTTGTGCAACCTTTGTGTGTGTGTGTGTGTGTGGAGCGAGAAGAGGACCGTGCAACACCCTGATCGATCAGTAAAGGCCTTTTATACCTACTACCTGAGTCCTGGTCCTTTGTACTGCACGTCACCTAATTACAAGTCCCAAGGAGATAATACTAGGACGAATATTTACGTCAATATTTATCGTAAAAATCATAATTACAAGTGTAAATTGAGAGATGTTTAACCTGTGTGACCTCGTGTGTTTCAGGTTTGGTGAAGCTGGGCGTTCACTGTGTGACAAATCAGAAAGTGGCCATAAAGATCGTGAACAGAGAGAAGCTCAGCGAGTCGGTGCTGATGAAGGTAACGAACTCACACCAGCTCCAGTCTTAAAGGGGCTGTACCGCATTCTTACTGTTTGGAAACGTGACAAACAGAGCTAGTTCATGTTGTTGGTGTTTTTTTTTTTGTATTTAAGGCAAGACACTACAGGCAAAACTCTTTTTTTGTTCTCACTCTCAATCCAGTCCAGTTCTATTTCTATTGCACAGTTGACCAAAGTGCAGCACACAACAATATCAATAATGCACAACAAATGGACACAGATACAAAAATACACACTGTACACTATTAAAGTCAACACATCAATGAACAACAACACACAGACTTTCATGTGGAAACAACAAACGTGTCCAATCTGCTCCTAAAGATGTTTTATTCTTCCATTGAATCCACTTCATCCATAGATTTCTCTGGGACATTGTAACTTCAAAGGACGTTTTCTTAAAATACATTTTTGTCCCTCGAGACATAAAGATCAGCCTTAAAGTAGATCCTACACCAAACTGTACAATCTGGACTCAACAGGATTTTGATGAAACGTACACAAGGATTTTTTAAAATATCTAATTCTAAAACTGATTTATTGAAGTTTTAAGTAAAAAAAATTAGGCAAACTTTTAGGTCAATTTTCAGTCCAATCTAGTTTACTTAAAAACCAAATAAGAAATCCAAAATCCCCTCTGTACATTTTTTTTGTAACTAATATTTGTACAAAATGAAGAAATTTAAACCTGGTTCTGTCCATTTTTCAGATTTAAATGTCCCAAATATGTGGATTTTTTGCCGTTTTTTCACGTAAAATGCCTTATTTCTACATGAAAACATGACATGATGAAAAACTTGTAATACATTTGTTTTTTTTACATTTATGTGAGTAAACTACAGGAGAAGTTTAACATTGATATCTTAAAGTGCTATATTCTGAATCTGTTTATAGAGCATTTTATTCTACGGGAAGCAGGAAGTGCACCGTTAGCATGCTAATGTTTGTTAGCTTTAACTCGGTCTGTGCTCAGAAACTCATGAAAAGTGCTTCTAAACTCTTATTTATGATGCTGGGACTGCATTTGGAAAGTGAGCGATACATGAGACTGATGTGAAGACTTAAAAGAAAGAAAAATAAAGAAAAATTGTTTCAAGTAACATTTCAAAACAATGTTGTGTAAAGGCCCTGGTACAGTCTGAATAGGCCCCTTGTACAGTCTGAGCTCTGTAAAACCTCTGAAGAAATGAGCCTCAATGCAAAATGAAGCTGTTTCTTAATTCTTTGCAGTCTGTTTTTTCTTTCTTTCTTTCTTTCTTTCTTTCTTTCTTTCTTTCTTTCTCTCTCTCTCTCTCTCTCTCTCTCTCTCTCTCTCTCTCTCTCTCTCTCTCTCGCTCTCCCTCCCTCCCTCCCTCCCTCCCTCCCTCCCTCTCTCCTTCTTTCTTTCTTTCTTTCTTTCTTTCTCTCTCTCTCTCTCTCTCTCTCTCTCTCCCTTCCTTCCTTCCTTCCTTCCTTCCTTCTTTCTTTCTTTCTTTCTTTCTTTCTCCCTTCCTTCCTTCGTTCTTTCTTCCTTCCTTCCTCCTTCCTTCTTTCTTTCTTTCTTTCTTTCTTTCTTTCTCTCTCTCTCTCTCTCTCTCCTTCCTTCCTTCCTTCCTTCCTTCCTTCCTTCCTTCTTTCTTTCTTTCTTTCTTTCTTTCTCCCTTCCTTCCTTCGTTCTTTCTTTCTTTCTTCCTTCCTTCCTCCTTCCTTCTTTCTTTCTTTCTTTCTTTCTTTCTTTCTTTCTTTCTTTCTCCCTTCTTTCTTTCTTTCTTTCTTTCTTCCTCCCTCCCTCCCTCCCTCCCTTTATTTATTTATTTATTTATTTATTCTAATCATAAGTGGTAACAAGCTCTGCACAAAGTAACATCTGATTTCACAGAGTTAAGTTTCTGTCAGAGGAGTTTGTTGCGTTTTGACCGTTCCCATTTCAAAGCTGAAGCCAGTATCACTTCAATGAGATTCAGGGAGCTGTGATAAAGTGTAAAAGTGTCGTGTAAAGGCCCTGGTACAGTCTGAATAGGCCCTGGTACAGTCTGAATGTTGTGTAAAGGCCCTGGTACAGTCTGAATGTTGTGTAAAGGCCTGGTACAGTCTGAATAAGCCCTGGTACAGTCTGAATGTTGTGTAAAGGCCTGGTACAGTCTGAATGTTGTGTAAAGGCCTGGTACAGTCTGAATGTTGTGTAAAGGCCCTGGTACAGTCTGAATAGGCCCTGGTACAGTCTGAATGTTGTGTAAAGGCCCTGGTACAGTCTGAATAGGCCCTGGTACAGTCTGAATGTCGTGTAAAGGCCTGGTACAGTCTGAATGTTGTGTAAAGGCCTGGTACAGTCTGAATAGGCCCTGGTACAGTCTGAATGTTGTGTAAAGGCCCTGGTACAGTCTGAATGTTGTGTAAAGGCTCTGGTACAGTCTGAATAGGCCCTGGTACAGTCTGAATGTTGTGTAAAGGCCCTGGTACAGTCTGAATGTTGTGTAAAGGCCTGGTACAGTCTGAATGTTGTGTAAAGGCCCTGGTACAGTCTGAATAGGCCCTGGTACAGTCTGAATAGGCCCTGGTACAGTCTGAATGTTGTGGAAAGGCCCTGGTACAGTCTGAATAGGCCCTGGTACAGTCTGAATGTTGTGTAAAGGCCTGGTACAGTCTGAATGTTGTGTAAAGGCCCTGGTACAGTCTGAATAGGCCCTGGTACAGTCTGAATGTTGTGTAAAGGCTCTGGTACAGTCTGAATAGGCCCTGGTACAGTCTGAATGTTGTGTAAAGGCCCTGGTACAGTCTGAATGTTGTGTAAAGGCCCTGGTACAGTCTGAATGTTGTGTAAAGGCCTGGTACAGTCTGAATGTTGTGTAAAGGCCCTGGTACAGTCTGAATGTTGTGTAAAGGCCTGGTACAGTCTGAATGTTGTGTGAAGGCTCTGGTACAGTCTGAATAGGCCCTGGTACAGTCTGAATGTTGTGTAAAGGCCCTGGTACAGTCTGAATGTTGTGTAAAGGCCTGGTACAGTCTGAATAGGCCCTGGTACAGTCTGAATGTTGTGTAAAGGCCTGGTACAGTCTGAATAGGCCCTGGTACAGTCTGAATGTTGTGTAAAAGGCCTGGTACAGTCTGAATGTTGTGTAAAGGCCTGGTACAGTCTGAATAAGCCCTGGTACAGTCTGAATTTTGTGTAAAGGCCCAGGTACAGTCTGAATAGGCCCTGGTACAGTCTGAATGTTGTGTAAAGGCCCTGGTACAGTCTGAATGTTGTGTAAAGGCCTGGTACAGTCTGAATGTTGTGTAAATGCCTGGTACAGTCTGAATAGGCCCTGGTACAGTCTGAATAGGCCCTGGTACAGTCTGAATGTTGTGTAAAGGCCTGGTACAGTCTGAATGTTGTGTAAAGGCCCTGGTACAGTCTGAATAGGCCCTGGTACAGTCTGAATGTTGTGTAAAGGCTCTGGTACAGTCTGAATGTTGTGTAAAGGCCCTGGTACAGTCTGAATGTTGTGTGAAGGCTCTGGTACAGTCTGAATAGGCCCTGGTACAGTCTGAATGTTGTGTAAAGGCCCTGGTACAGTCTGAATAGGCCCTGGTACAGTCTGAATGTTGTGTAAAAGGCCTGGTACAGTCTGAAGGTTGTGTAAAGGCCTGGTACAGTCTGAATGTTGTGTAAAGGCCTGGTACAGTCTGAATAGGCCCGGTACAGTCTGAATGTTGTTTAAAGGCCCTGGTACAGTCTGAATGTTGTGTAAAGGCCCTGGTACAGTCTGAATGTTGTGTAAAGGCCTGGTACAGTCTGAATAGGCCCTGGTACAGTCTGAATGTTGTGTAAAGGCCCTGGTACAGTCTGAATAGGCCCTGGTACAGTCTGAATAGGCCCTGGTACAGTCTGAATGTTGTGTAAAGGCCCTGGTACAGTCTGAATAGGCCCTGGTACAGTCTGAATGTTGTGTAAAGGCCTGGTACAGTCTGAATGTTGTGTAAAGGCCCTGGTACAGTCTGAATGTTGTGTAAAGGCCCTGGTACAGTCTGAATAGGCCCTGGTACAGTCTGAATAGGCCCTGGTACAGTCTGAATGTTGTGGAAAGGCCCTGGTACAGTCTGAATAGGCCCTGGTACAGTCTGAATGTTGTGTAAAGGCCTGGTACAGTCTGAATGTTGTGTAAAGGCCCTGGTACCGTCTGAATAGGCCCTGGTACAGTCTGAATGTTGTGTAAAGGCTCTGGTACAGTCTGAATAGGCCCTGGTACAGTCTGAATGTTGTGTAAAGGCCCTGGTACAGTCTGAATGTTGTGTAAAGGCCCTGGTACAGTCTGAATGTTGTGTAAAGGCCTGGTACAGTCTGAATGTTGTGTAAAGGCCCTGGTACAGTCTGAATAGGCCCTGGTACAGTCTGAATGTTGTGTAAAGGCCCTGGTACAGTCTGAATGTTGTGTAAAGGCCTGGTACAGTCTGAATGTTGTGTAAAGGCCTGGTACAGTCTGAATAGGCCCTGGTACAGTCTGAATGTTGTGTAAAGGCCCTGGTACAGTCTGAATGTTGTGTAAAGGCCTGGTACAGTCTGAATAGGCCCTGGTACAGTCTGAATGTTGTGTAAAGGCCTGGTACAGTCTGAATAGGCCCTGGTACAGTCTGAATGTTGTGTAAAAGGCCTGGTACAGTCTGAATGTTGTGTAAAGGCCTGGTACAGTCTGAATAAGCCCTGGTACAGTCTGAATGTTGTGGAAAGGCCCAGGTACAGTCTGAATAGGCCCTGGTACAGTCTGAATGTTGTGTAAAAGGCCTGGTACAGTCTGAATGTTGTGTAAAGGCCTGGTACAGTCTGAATGTTGTGTAAAGGCCTGGTACAGTCTGAATAGGCCCTGGTACAGTCTGAATAGGCCCTGGTACAGTCTGAATGTTGTGTAAAGGCCTGGTACAGTCTGAATGTTGTGTAAAGGCCCTGGTACAGTCTGAATAGGCCCTGGTACAGTCTGAATGTTGTGTAAAGGCCTGGTACAGTCTGAATGTTGTGTAAAGGCCTGGTACAGTCTGAATAAGCCCTGGTACAGTCTGAATGTTGTGTAAAGGCCCTGGTACAGTCTGAATAGGCCCTGGTACAGTCTGAATGTTGTGTAAAGGCCTGGTACAGTCTGAATAAGCCCTGGTACAGTCTGAATGTTGTGTAAAGGCCCTGGTACAGTCTGAATAGGCCCTGGTACAGTCTGAATGTTGTGTAAAGGCCTGGTACAGTCTGAATGTTGTGTAAAGGCCTGGTACAGTCTGAATAAGCCCTGGTACAGTCTGAATGTTGTGGAAAGGCCCAGGTACAGTCTGAATAGGCCCTGGTACAGTCTGAATAGGCCCTGGTACAGTCTGAATAGGCCCTGGTACAGTCTGAATAGGCCCTGGTACAGTCTGAATAGGCCCTGGTACAGTCTGAAGGAGCTGATGAAGTCCTGTGCTCTGGCTCACATTTATCAGCTGTTGATCCTCAAACACTCACTGAATATTCAACAGACGGATTAACAAGAGCCTCTCTCAGCCTCACTGTACTGCATAGAGGGAGTCTGTCAGACTGAAGGGAGGGAGGGAGGGAGGGAGAGGGGAGGGAGAGACCTGGAAGGAGAGGGAAAGAGGAGAAAGAGGAAGGGAGGGAGAGAGGGAGGGGGTGAGGGAAAGAGAGAGGAGAGAGAAAGAGAGGAGAAAGAGGGAGGGAGAGAGAGAGAGAGGGAGGGAGAGTGGAGGGAGAGGAGAGAGGGAGGGAGGGAGGGAGGGAGGGGGAGAGGAAGGGAGGGAGAGAGGGAGGGGGGTGAGGGAAAGAGAGAGAGAGGGAGAGAGGAGAAAGAGGGAGGACGGGGGGGGGAGTGGGAAGAGGAGAGAGAGAGGGAGGGGGAGAGGAGAGAGAGGAGAGTGGAGAGAGAGGTGAGAGGGAGAGAAAGAGCGAGGGAGAGAGAGAAAGAGTGAGAGAGGGAGAGAAAGAGGAGAGAGACATGGAAGGAGAGAGAGAGCGGAGAGAGAGAAGAGAGAGGTGAGAGAGAGAGGGAGGGGGACAGAAAGAGGAGAGAGAGAAAGGAGACACAGAGAGAGAGAGGAGAGAGAAATGTACAAGAGGGAGAGAGGTAAGAGAGACAGAGAGAGAGGATAGAACAAGAGAGAAGAGAAAGAGGAGAGAGACATGGAAGGAGAGAGGGAGAGGAAAGAGAGAGAGAAAGGAGAGACAGAGAGAGAGGGGAGGGAGAGAGGAGAGAAAGAGAGAGGAGAGAGAGACAGAGAGAGTGGAGAGAGAAAGAGAGAGAGGAGAGACAGAGAAAAGGGAAAGGTAGAGAGAGGAGAGAGAGAAAGAGAGGAAAAGAGTGGAAAGGGGAAGTGAAGTGGAAAAATGGACAGAGGGATAAGAGTGAAGAGAGGAGAGAAAGAAATAGAGAAGGACAGAGAGTGAGAGAAGGACAGAAGGAGAGAGAGAGAGACAGAGAGGGGAAAAAGAGGAGAGAGACAAAAAGAGAGAGTAAGGGGAGGAAGAGACAGAGAGAGCGAGAGAGAGAGAGAGAGAGAGGGATTCCCCGGCGCAGACAGAGAAACCCCCTCTGCCTCGGTTATTTTGGGCGCGTCGTCATGGAAACAGGCGCAGGATTGGCTGAAGCGGCGTTTTATTCTCTGTACACACAATAGAGGTCCAGTCTGCAGAGGGGGAGAGAGAGAGAGGGGGGAGGAGGGAGGAGGAGGAGAAGGGAGAGAGATGAGAGAGGGAGAGAGATGAGAGGGAGGGGGGAAAGAGGAGAAGAAAGATAGAGGGGGGGGGGGTAGGTCCAGTCTGCAGAGGGGGAAAGAGAGAGAGGGAGGGGGGGCAGAGATGAGAGAGGGAGAGAGGGGGAAGAGGGGGGTGGAGGAGAAGGGAGAGAGATGAGAGAGGGAGAGAGATGAGAGGGAGGGGGGAAAGAGGAGAAGAAAGATAGAGAGGGGGGTAGGTCCAGTCTGCAGAGGGGGAGAGAGAGAGGGGGGGGGGAGGGACAGAGATGAGAGAGGGTTGAGATGAGAGGGAGGGAGGGAGGGGGGAAAGAGGAGAAGAAAGATAGAAAGAGAGGGAGGGGAAAGGTCCGGTCTAGAGGTCTGTAGAGGGAGAAAGGGAGAGAGAGGGAGGGAAGCGGGGGAAACTAGGGGAAGGGAGAGAAAGAGAGAGGGGGTGGGGTGAGACGAGAGAGAGGCAAGGGGGGAAAGAGAAGAAAGATTGAGAGAGGGGGGGTAGGTCCAGTCTGCAGACAGAGAACGGGAGAGAGGGAGGAAAGTGGGGGAAAATAGGGGAAGGGAGAGAAAGAGAGAGAGCGAAAGAAAGGGAGAGAGTGAGAGAGAGAGGGGGGGTCCAGTCTGCAGAGGGAGAGAGAAAAGGGGAGGAGGAAAAGAGAGTGAGAATTGCAGAAGGTTTGCTGAATAAAGAGGGAGGGAGAGAGAGAGAAGAGGAGAAGAGAGGTAAAAGGGGAGGTGAAGAAAAGAAGGAAGATAAAGGAGAGGTGGAGAGGAGTAAGAGAAATGGAGAAGGAGGAAAGAAGATGAGCGAGAAAGGGAGAGCAAGCAAAAAACCAGGAGGAGGGGTAAAGGATGAAAGAGGAGAGATGGGAGGGAGGTGAAGAGGTGAGAGAAAGAAAGTGAAGGAGGGCGAGAAGAGAGGGAGAGGAGGAGAAGAAACAGAGAAAGAATGAGGAGTGAGGGAGGGAGAAGAGGAAGAGAAAGGAGGAGGGAGGGTGACAAGAGAGAGAAAGGGGTGACAGGGGGAGTAGAGATATAGGGAGAGGGGTAGAGGAAGAGAATAAAGAGAGTGAGGGAGGAGAGAGAGGAGTAGAGGAGTGGGAGAGAGAAGAGGGTGTGAAGGTGGAGAGAGGAGGAGGAGAGGGAGGAGAGAGAGAGAGAGAAAGATAGAGAGCAAGAGAAAGAAAGAAGGAAGAAGAAAGAGTAAAGAGAGAGAGAGAGTGTTTGACTTTTAACAGACCTTTATTGTGTCAAAATGTTTGCCGTTACGTCATTCACACGTCGTGCTTTTTACAAAAATTAAAGTATTTACATATTTTTACAAACTATTTACACATGAATACAAAATGGGCTTCTTGTCGTAAGAGAGAAAGAGAGAGAAAGAGAGAGAGAGAGAAGAGAGAAAAGAAAGAAAAAGAGAGTGAAAGATGGTGAAAGTGAGAGAGAGAGAGAGAAAATGAGAGAGTGAGCGAGCAAGAGAGAGAGAGAAAGAAAGTGAAAGATTGTGAAAGTGAGAGAGAGAGAAATAGAGAGAGAAAGAAATAAAGAGAGAGAAAGAGTGAAAGTGAGAGAGAAAAAAGAGAGAAAGAAAGAAATAGAGAGACAGGGAGAGAGAGTGAACGAGAACAAGAAATAGGGATAGAGAGAGGAGAGAAAGAAAGGAGTGAAAGATAGTTAAAAAGAGAGAGAGAAAGAAAGAGAGTGAAAGTTAGTGAAAGAAAGAAAGAAAGAAAGAGAGGGAGGGAGAAAAAGGGGAGAGAGAGAAAAAATGAAGGAGAGAAAGAAAGAGAGTGAAAGATAGTGGGAGTGAGAGAGAAAGAAAGCGAGAGAGCAAAACAGGGAGCGTGAGCGAGGAGAGAAAGTGAAAGATAGAGAAAGTGTGAGAGAGAGAAAGAAAGAAAAAGGGGGAGAGAGAGAAAAAATGAAGGAGAGAAAGAAAGAGTGAAAGATTGTGGGAGTGAGAGAGAAAGAAAGAGAGAGAGCAAAACCGGGAGCGTGAGCGAGGAGAGAAAGTGAAAGATAGAGAAAGTGAGAGAGAGAAAGAAAGAAATAAAGAGAGAGAAAGAGTGAAAGTGAGAGAGAAAAAAGAGAGAGAGAAAGAAAGAAATAGAGAGAAAGGGAGAGAGAGTGAACGAGAACAAGAAATAGGGATAGAGAGAGGAGAGAAAGAAAGGAGTGAAAGATAGTTAAAAAGAGAGAGAGAAAGAAAGAGAGTGAAAGTTAGTGAAAGTGAGAAAGAAAGAAAGAAAGAAAGAGAGGGAGAAAAAGGGGAGAGAGAGAAAAAATGAAGGAGAGAAAGAAAGAGAGTGAAAGATAGTGGGAGTGAGAGAGAAAGAAAGAGAGAGAGCAAAACAGGGAGCATGAGAGAGGAGAGAAAGTGAAAGATAGAGAAAGTGAGAGAGAAAGAAAGAAAGAAAGAAAGAAAGAAAGAAAGAGGGGGAGAGAGAGAAAAAATGACTAGAGAGAGAGACAGACAAAGAGAGATACACAGAGTGCGTGGAGCGCTGGTATTTAAGCTCCTCCCACGCTCAGACTCTGGCTCTGCTTCTTTTGTCGAGTGTTTCGTCTGATTGTTCCGTCTCTGAAGTTTATTGTGGCTCTCGGTGGATTTAATGCATCTGCTCCGGTCTTTTACATACATTATCATCGAGATCAGCCACACGGAGCAAACCACGCTCATTATGCAGCGTCCGGGCTTTTAAAGGGGCATTATGGAACCTTTCGAGTGCGGGAATCTGCCACCTGCTGCTGTATCAGTGTTTTAATGTTCCACAGTACGGTTTTGGTGTTTTTATTCCTCTTAAAACACTTATTTTTACAGTTAAAGACAGGTATTAGTGCATGGACTGATTAAAAAAAAGGAAAAAAAATAATAATAAATGGATATTATTAGGTGTAAGTAAAATAACAATAATAATTAAAGCCGCAAGCGGCGTTAAAGGCCCTCGCCCCGTACCCCCCATGCCAACACCAAGAGCCCGTCTCTCACCCGCCCGCTTTTCCCCTTGCATCACCGCTCCCACACAAACCACCTCTATATACTGCTGCTCCATTCATTGCAATGAGTGAAGGTCAGACGTTGTCACGGCTGTACAGTAGGGTTTAGGGCGGGGTCATAATATCATTTTAACTTATCTTGATATGGGGTTGTAACACTGATCCATAATGAGAGATGTTAGCAACACAAATATTAATCTGAGTAAATGACTTCACTTTTGTATGGCCTCTAATGTCCTGTGAATCTCAAACCCAACAAAACAATGACAAAATGCAATTTGTTTAAAGTACAAAGTATAATTTGTTCTTTTCCACAAACAAATATAAAAATCCACCAAAGTTCATACATCCCCTTTAATGTCTCCTAGTCCATCGGCCGCGCGCCCGTCTCCCCCGGGCCATGAACAGATTCCTCCACCTCATGGCGCTGAACAAAAAATACACGGGGCCAAGACGCGGGCTCCACAACAATCCAAAAAAGAAAAAATAGTTTTTGAGATCTCAAAAGACCAAAACGAAGACCAAAGCTGGGCCGCTGCGAACCGCGCTCCCGCGGCGGCACCTCCGCGCGAGGTAAAGGAAAAGGAACGGCGTCACCGGACAAGAAGAGCTGGGCGCTGTCGGTCCATGAGTCGAGGCGCTCGGCCCCTGCTCCAAACCCGGTCCACAGTCCGTGTGTCAGGCCCGGTGACCGCGCTCTTCCTCCGGTCCAGCGCCAGCCGCTCCGCCGCGTGAGAGAGAAAAAGAGAGAGCGGCGCGCACTGCCCCGTATATCCCATTAACAGCCCGTCTCAGCTGACGGGACAAACAGCTGAGCAGGTAAAGAACACCAAACCGTCCCCTCGGGTGAGCAGCAGACGGGGCGCCTCACTAAGATGACGCGGCTTCACTCGGATGACGCGGAGCTTAATCCGCGGCTCCGTGAAGCGCGTGGCAGAACCGTAAAGCCCTCTGGGGCGACCGTAACCGCGTCTGTTTAGTGTCACTTCGCTTTGAACGCCACTTCTTTAGTTCCAGCGCTGCTACTGTGAACACAACGGGTCGGTACTAGCCACGTCATCTGTCAGAACATCTGATCTGTTTCCCCCAGTTTGAACTCTAATTCACGACACAAAACAGACATTCGCCTTCGGACTTTCTCGACAGCACACGTTCTCCGTTTCTGTGGCCAAAGTCTTAACAACTGCAGCAAGTACACGTAAAACGACTGCAAACAGCTAATGCTAATGCTACACAGTAATTACACGACAGAAACGACAGATAGAAGAGTTATCTTGTTATTTACCAAACTCCAGGTCAGATCCAGGACGTAGGACTCAGCACGACGCACCGTCATGACGGAGAAAAAGTTTATTCCAGTGCGTCACTGTTTACCGCAGCACGAGGTGCTCCGCTCCGCTCTAGGCTGGAGGCGCGTTCACGTTGAGGCACGTAAGGGCGGGGTAGTTGCGCGGGTTGGCCAGTAGGGGGCAGACTGCTCTCTGTTCTCCTCTTCGTCTCTCGGTAAACGGTCACATATGTATTTATGATTGACACACCAGAGTAGCAGACACTGGGGGTAAGGCGGGTTAAGTGTGTTGCCCAAATATGTTTAAGTGAGGAGCGGGATTCGAACCGCTGACCTTCGGATCATAAGACAGTCTTTCTGCCACTGAGCCACTGCCGCTGCTGCCGCCCCTCTCTCCTCCTCACCTTTTACAAGGAGGAGGGGCCAGTGCACGGACAGGGTGTCATTCACCAAAGCCCTCAGACTGTGTTTGGGGAGAATTTGAGCAGAATCTGTGTCCTGTTTACCAAATCCCATGTATTTCAATGGCACATATATTGCATTGCCACGGTAACACGCTTGCAGATAAAGGTGTGATCTCATTGGCTTTTTTCTTCAGAATGGTAAGAAGGATCTGTTTCCCGAATTTCGTGTGTGTTTCCGCAACCAAATTTTTTGTCCAATTCAAAATTTCAAGGGGGCGCTGTAGAGCAATTATAGAACATACACATATGTATTATATAGCATTACGTTCAGCTCGTGATTTCGAACAAAACGTATATCAATGCCGGAAAATCGGACGCTCCTGGCCAGAGATACGCAAGTTTAAAGACTTTGAAAATGGAGTGTTTTGATTTGCGGGTTGGCCACACCCACATTTGTCAAGATATCAAAAATCGCATGAATCATCTGTAACCACACAAGGGTTTAGGTCATTGTTCCAAAGTTTCAAACACATTGATTGAAAATCCACGGTGTAAAAAAATACAAAGTGAATGAAAAAAGCAAGTTCCGCCCACAATGGCCGACGCCCTGTAGGGTTTAGGCGGGGTCATAATAGAATTTTATACTCGTCCTTGACATGACCTACCTTCATACCAAATTTCATATGTCTATGATGAAGTTGGCCTCCTCATTGCCGTGAATGTATTTCGTTGTTGAGATGGCGCTTAGCGCAGTCATTTTGCATCAGTAATTTTTTTGGACATCAAAAAAACAAATTTTTCACCGACCTTGAATTTTGGGTCAAATAAAATTGACTTTTCGTTAATGTTCAGGGGGTCAAATCAGGGGCGGTTTGGGAGAGAAGAATAATAATAATAACAACGGAAAATTCTTTTTCCACTATTATTTTTCTCCATAAGTACAATAGCTGGAGTCATGCCACTTTGTCACATTGTACCCCATCACAAATAAACCTCTGTACATTTTTTTCAACTGTCCCATGACAAACAGCCTGGCTGTTATGAATTTTTAAAAATATAATTTGAAGAGGGCGCTATAGAGCCATTTTATCAGATAGCTGCTTGATTTGCATATCACTGCGTTCAGTTTGCAAATCTACACAAACGCTCTATTAGCATTTTCCAAGAAAAAATTGTGTGCAAAATAGATAATTTTTATTAATATTCCAAAAATTAAGAGTTTGTAGAAAATTCACCATGACCATATCTGAAGATGTATCACATTCAAATTGATAGTATGTCATTCCACATGGGTTTAGTGTGCTTTGGCCAAATTTGAAGTGTTTGCGATGAAAACTGTTGGAGGAGGAGTCAAAAGTAGACAGGTATGTGCTTTTATCAGCCCCGGGTTTGATCCAATATGGCCGACTTCCTGTTGGGTTGGGGGCGGGGTCATAAGAGGATTTTTTACATGTCCTGACCTGTTCTATTTTTTGGGCCATGAGTTGGATTTTTAGCGTAACATTTTTCATGGCCGGGCTCCCATTGGCCCAATGTTAATCCATTTTCGAGGGGGCGCTATTCAGCCGTCGTGCAATATTTTTTCACGGGGCCTTCACTCAAAATTAGAGCTCACAGAGTTCTAATTTTCGACACCAGTCACGGCCATATCCGTCATCGTTTACTATGCGTATTTCGCGATCTCCTGCTTCAGAAGAATTTCAATTAGTCCCTCGCCGGGACGATTCTCGTCCTCGGCTCGGGCCTAATAATGATAAAATAAGGAGCTTTAAGAATAAAAATTGATAATAAAGAAACATGAGCTTGAAATGTGTGTGATATTGACAGAAAATCTTGCTATTTTATAATAATAATAATACAAACAAAGCATCAGAAACGTTCTAGAATGTTTCTGTAAATGTTCGAGTGCGGCACAAAACGTGAACGGAACACAAAAATAACGACAAAAACGCATAAATACACCTCCATTCTTTTGTTCGGGAGATTAAACCGGATGCTTTTGTCACATTTTCAGGTCGTTTTAATCGTTTTAATTAAAGACAACACTTGCTCATTTTGCAAATTGACAAAACAGCAATTGTGATATTATTTTTTTTTTCATGCATTTCTCACGTCTAATGTGAAGAAATTCACTATAATAAGAAAAAGTGAAGAAAACTGTGACGGAAACAGTGAAGGTGATAATGAGTGACTAATGTGAGACAAAAGAACAATCATTTCCAGACATTTCCAACTAAAACGCAGGTAAGACTAATATATTGTTTAATTAAAATGTTGCTAAACAATAAACACATTTTGTCCTGGTTTGTCATTTCTGCAATTAGCAAATCGCAAAGGCTGCAGTTTTTGAAGTGCAATCATTTCTTCCACAAACAACAAAAAAATGTCTTGCTTTGATTTGGATAAAAACTGCAAACGCTGTAGTTTGGATTTGCACAAACATGTTCTGAAATGAAGGACAAAAGCGCGACCAAAAGCGATAAAAATGCGACAACAACGCACCGACACACAACAAATGCTACTCAATGCACCAAAACGTGACTGAAAGCGACAGAAACGTGACTAAAAACCACAAAGACGTGACTAAAAACGAAAAAGACGCGTTTAATATATGACAAATATGACAAAAACATGACTAAAAGCGACAAAAACGTGACTAAAAACCTCAAAGACGTGGCTAAAAACGCTAAAGATAAGTTTAAATATGACGAATATGACAAAAACATGACAAAAAGCGACAAAAACGTGACTAAAAGTGACAAAAACGTGACTAAAAAAAACAAAGACGCGTTTAAATATGACAAATATGACAAAAACATGACTAAAAGCAACAAAAACGTGACTAAAAGCGACAAAAACGTGACTAAAAACAAAAAAGACGTGTTTAAATATGACAAATATGACAAAAACACGACTAAAAACCACAAAGACGTGACTAAAAACGAAAAAGACGCGTTTAAATATGACAAACTCAACTGAACATGAGAAAAACACGACCAAAAGCGACAAAAACGTGACTAAAAACCACAAAGACGCAACTAAAAACGAAATAGACGCGTTTAAATTTGACAAATATGACAAAAACACGCCTAAAAGCAACAAAAACGTGACTAAAAACCTCAAAGACGTGGCTAAAAACGATAAAGATACGTTTAAATATGACGAATATGACGAAAACATGACTAAAAGCGTCAAAAACGTGACTAAAAGCGACAAAAACATGACTAAAAACAAAAAAGACGTGTTTAAATATGACAAAGATGACAAAAACACGACTAAAAGCAACAGAATTGTGAGCAGAATCCTATTATTAAAACATAAATCTCAATCTTAGTGTTAGTGTTTTGAGCAACTTCTTCACAAAAAATGAAGATAAACAGCCACCATTGACTCATTTAAAGAACCAGACACAACGGCACAGTGTTTGCAACAGAAATAGCACTTTTATTTTCCCAAATGGTGTGATTTAGTGCGATTTTATGCTGTTCTGTGCAGCACTTTGAATTGCCTTGTGTACGAATTGTGCTCTATAAATAAACTCACCTTGCTGTGAGCTGGTGGTGTTTTAATTGGTGCTGTGCCGAGGAATATTTTCAACCAAAAAAGTGTGAAAAACACTGGTCTAAACTAAAAAAGGGTTGAAAAACACAGGTCTAAACTAAAAAAGGGTTGAAAAACACAGGTATAAACTAAAAAATTGTTGAAAAACACTGGTCTAAACTAAAAAAAGGTTGAAAAACACAGGTCTAAACTAAAAAAGGGTTGAAAAACACTGGTCTAAACTAAAAAAAGGTTGAAAATCACTGGTCTAAACAAAAAAAAAAGGTTGAAAACACTGGTCTAAACAAAAAAAAGGTTGAAAACACTGGTCTAAACAAAAAAAAGTGTGAAAAACACAGGTCTAAACTAAAAAAGATAGAAAAACACTGGTCTAAACTAAAAAAGATTGAAAAACACTGGTCTAAACTAAAAAGGTTGAAAAATACTGGTCTAAACTAAAAAAGGTTGAAAACACTGGTCTAAACTAAAAAAAGGTTTAAAAAACACTGGTCTAAACTAAAATAAGGTTAAAAAACACTGGTGAAAACTAAAAAAAGGTTGAAAAACAATGGTCTAAACTAAAAAAATGTTGAAAAACACTGGTCTAAACTAAAAAAAGGTTGAAAAACACTGGTCTAAACTAAAAAAAGGTTGAAAAACACTGGTCTAAACTAAAAAAAGGTTGAAAAACACTGGTCTAAACTAAAAAAAGGTTGAAAAACACTGGTCTAAACTAAAAAAAGATTTAAAAAATACTGGTCTAAACTAATATAAGGTTGAAAAACACAGGTGTAAACTAAAGAAAGGTTGAAAAACACTTGTCTAAACTAAAAAAAAAGGTTGAAAAACACTGGTCTAAACTAAAAAAAGGTTGAAAAACACTGGTCTAATCTAATCTTAACGAGTCAAAACGTCTGAAATTTAGATTAATATCCTAAAATCAAGACATTTTAACTCGTCTAGAAATTAATTTTTGCAGCGTACAATAATAAAATACATAAATAAATAAATAAACACAGATTCGTCTCACAATAAAAGCATGTTCTGCCCTCTCCTCCCACACTCCGACACTGACAGCGCTTACCTCACCTCCGCGCGCTCTGATTGGCTCCCGGGCCCGCGCTCTGATTGGCCACGCGCCTCGCTCTAGCCCCGCCCCCTCCTGCGCTTTGTGAATGGGGCCGAGCGGCTGGCCCCGCCCCCTTCGCGGCCCATTAAAGCAGAAGGAGCGGCGGTTTAATCACTGCTGACTCAGACGCAGACACAGCGGTCAATAAAAGAGAGAAGCAGGAAACGACCGGCGTGTTATTGAACCAGCACTCGGCGATATTGTCTTCGTCTTTGATTAAGGCGAGATACGACAGGAAAACCCCCTTTTTCTTTGTCAATTTTCTGTTTTTTAGTCAGTTTGTTCTCTCAATATATTGTTTTTCATGTGGAAACAACAAACGTGTCCAATCTGCTCCTAAAGATGTTTGATTCTTCCATTGAATCCACTTCATCCATAGATTTCTCTGGGACATTGTGACTTCAAAGGACGTTTTCTTAAAATGCATTTTTCTCCCACAGAGACTTAAAGTTGAACTAAGTAACATTTTACCTTATTAAAGTCTTTTTAAGTCCGTGTGGTGGTTGTAAATCAAAAAGTGACGTACGGTTGAAAATATAAAGACTGACACAATTTTTCTGACAGTTTAGACGATCATTGAACAAAATAACGTTGTTTTCAGGGATTATTATTTCTCAAATCATGACTATTGTGTAATTTATATGGATTTTGACCCTTGTTTTCTGAATGGTTGCTATGGTAACAGTTGTGGAATTCAGTTCAGTTCAGTTCAGTTTATTTTTGTTGCGCCCAAAATCACAACAACAGTTTCCTCGATGGGCCACAGGTAGAAAGCAGTTTAAATAAACAATGTTCAAGAGGATTTTGCAAACGGATAACTGTCCCACAGCGCCCCCTGTCTGCAGAGCCTCCTCCTCGGCAAGAAAAAACTACACAAACCCTGTGGGAAAAAGTAGAAACCTCTGGAGAATCAAAGTGAAGAAGAGATCCACCTACAAACGTGTCCATGTTTTATTCTTCCATTGAATCCACTTCATCCATAGATTTCTCTGGGACATTGTAACTTCAAAGGACGTTTTCTTAAAATGCATTTTTCTCCCTCGAGACATAAAGATCAGCCTTAAAGTAGATCCTACACCAAACTGTACAATCTGGACTCAACAAGATTTAGACCAAACGAACAGAAGGATATACTGATGTCTAATCCTAAACTTGTCTAAAAAATGAGACAAAATGTGAATTTTTAGGCCAATTTTCAGTCAGATACGTTAAAGATACGTTTAAATATGACAAATATGACAAAAACACGACTAAAAGCGACAAAAAAAACGTGACTAAAAGTGACAAAAACGTGACTAAAAAAAAACAAAGACGCGTTTAAATATGACAAATATGACAAAAACACGACTAAAAACGACAAAAACGTGACTAAAAACCACAAAGACGCGACTAAAAACGAAAAAGACACGTTTAAATTCAACAAATATGACAAAAAACTAAACTAAAAAAAGGTTGAAAAACACTGGTCTAAACTAAAAAAAGGTTGAAAAACACTGGTCTAAACTAAAAAAAGGTTGAAAAACACTGGTCTAAACTAAAAAAAGGTTGAAAAACACTGGTCTAAACAAAAAAAAAGATTGAAAAACACAGGTCTAAACTAAAAAAAGGTTGAAAAACACTGGTCTAAACGGAAAAAAGGTGGAAAAACACTGGTCTAAACTAAGAAAAGGTTGAAAAACACTGGTCTAATCTAATCTTAACGAGTCAAAACGTCTGAAATTTAGATTAATATCCTAAAATCAAGACATTTTAACTCGTCTAGAAATTAATTTTTGCAGCGCACAATAATAAAATACATAAATAAATAAATAAATACAGAAATCCCAAATCCCCTCTGGACGTTATGTGCACAAAATGAACCGAGAAATTTAAACCTGATTCAGTCAACTTTTCAGATTTAAATGCCCCATTTATGTGCAGTTTTGACCATTTTTACACATAAAATGCCTTCTGGACTCAACAAGATTTAGACCAAACGTACAGAAGGATTTGTTGACATCTAATTCTAAAATTTATTTATTCAAGTTTTAAGTCAAACAAATGAGGCAACATTTGAATTTTTATGCTATTTTTCAGTCAGTTTACGTGAAAGCTAAATATCCAAAATCCCCTCTGTACATTTTTTAATAACCAATATGTTTACAAAAAACACATTTAAACCTGGTTCTGTCCATTTTTCCACATAAAATGCCTTATTTCTACATGAAAACATGACATGATGACAAACTTGTAATATTTTATTCTTACATTTATGTGAGTAAGTTTCAAATGTATTTCTTTAAACTTTATATTTTTTCCTGTTCACCTGCAGCATCTCACGTTAAAACATATAATATATTACGATAATGACCTCAAAACGAGACGGAGACGACTGGTGTCATCTTTCAACCAACGATAAGATTATACAGTGATACTTCTGCACTTTTGCGGTTATTTCTGCGCATTTATGTTTTGTGCAATATTGAACCTCAACCAAGACATTCACAGACACCGTTTACAACATTTAGATGAAGTGGTTTGCTCCTAAAATAAGAAAATAAGTGGAGAAGTGCTTAAAATAAGTAGTGTTTATCTTGTTTTGAGTGTATTTTGACAGTCAATGGCCAGTGGAACAGGCATAAAATATCTTGTTTTACTTCAAATGAATAAAAAAAACAAGCATTTTCTAACTTAAAGTTAGATAATAAAGAGAATAAAGAGAAAATTGCAACTGCAACTAAAATCAATGTAAAAACTACTTAATTCAGTTGCTTTTTAAAGTGCCCATGACAGGTCGGACTCATTCAACCAAAATGTAGTTCAGATATTTCAAAATTAGCAGCTAAAATTCTTTACACATTTTACACCATTTTAGCAATTTTAGCTTTTTAATTTTACTTCTTGGTTGTAAATGATGACGTCACACTAGGAAATTACCATAGCAACAACACTGGACACTGGCCAAAAGTCATCTAATGTCACTTTTTTTTTTTTTTTTGGACAAATAATTTATTTTGTTGAATTATGTTTAAATGGTCAAAAAAGTAGTTTCTTTTGTTGAAATTATGCATAACCTTTGTCTCCTCCCAGTGTGATGTCATCAGTTTGTTAACTTCCTGTATTTTTCAACTTGTTTATCAACTTTTCTCCACAAAGAGCGACCTGATTGGTGTAAAACTATAACTTCTATTTACAACAGATATTAATACACTAAATAAAGTCAAAATTAGAAAATCATAGAAACCTGTCATACGCACTTTAACCTATTTTTTTCAGTGCACCATTAAAGTTCATATGACAGGCTGATATGTTTTGTTATTTAATTAGATAGGAATATTTAATGAGAATCATAAATGTTAAAACAGAGGTCCTTAAAGTCTTTATCTGACTGTCGTGTTGTTTGTTGTTTGTTGCAGGTGGAGCGGGAGATCGCCATCCTGAAACTCATCGAACACCCGCACGTCCTGAAGCTGCACGACGTCTACGAGAACAAGAAATACCTGTGAGCAAACGACAACAATTAACTTCACCCGACACTGATCAGTACTAAACTACACTGGAACTACACTCCATTAAACAGAGACCAGGCTGAAACTACACTGATCATACAACACAACAAAACTGACAAAACTGAACCTTTGCTGAACAGTTTAGAATCATCCACAGCACAAGACCTCATGGTCATGTTAAATGAAATGTAAAAAATGTTGAGAAAAAAACTGCATTGTAATGATAAAAAAACAGTTTTTTTATAATCTCTGTGGTATTAAAGTCAGTCCAAGTATTGGTTTAACGTCTCACAAATGTGATAGGAACCATTGCTGGTTTAGTCCTGGTTTGGACCTGGTTTAGACCTGGTTTAGACCTGGTTTAAGCCTAGTTTGGACCTGGTTTAGACCTGGTTTGGACTTGATTTAGACCTGGTTTAGACCTGGTTTGGACCTGGTATAGATCTGATTTAGTCATGGTTTAGACCTGGTTTAGACCTGGTTTGGACTTGGTTTGGACTTGGTTTGGACCTGGTTTGGACCTGGTTTAGACCTGGTTTAGACCTGGTTTAGACCTGGTTTGGACCTGGTTTGCACCTGGTTTAGTCCTGGTTTGGACCTGGTTTAGTCCTGGTTTCAGACCTGGTTTAGACCTGGTTTAGTCCAGGTTTAGACCTGGTTTGGACCTGGTTTAGTCCTGGTTTCAGACCTGGTTTAGACCTGGTTTAGTCCAGGTTTAGGCCTGGTTTGGACTTGGTTTAGACCTGGTTTGGACCTGGTTTGGACCTGGTTTAGGCCTGGTTTGGACTTGGTTTAGTCCTGGTTTGGACCTGGTTTGGACTTGGTTTAGGCCTGGTTTGGACTTGGTTTAGACCTGGTTCTGACCTGGTTTAGACATGGTTTGGACCTGGTTTGGACCTGATTTGGTCCTGGTTTAGACCTGGTTTGGACCTGGTTTGGTCTTGGTTTGGACTTGGTTTAGACCTGGCCTAAACACAAAACAAGTTTAGGGCATAGATCGTACACATCGATGGACCGTGGGAATGTGACGTCATAGCGTTTGGCTCCAGCCAAATGAAGCTAATCACGGCTGCAGTTATAGCGGCTAAAGTGGAGCCAGACTCCATATTTGGAGATTGTGTTGTATCGTGGCAACCACACGGACCAATCAGGAGCGAGGTTGTTAACGGTTTCCGCCCCTCTGTGGGAGGAGACGGCGGCAACGTGCGGCGCTAGCTGTCAATCAAACCTGTTGCTAACACGAGCGAAAATGGCCCCTGGAAAAGGAAGCACCTGATTGGTCAGTTATTATTGTAATAACTTGATTTATGAACAACCAACGAGAAAAAAACACCAGGATCATGTAGAGTGTGTCAGACGGATATTTTAGTTCCAGATGGTGAGTTGACCAAAACAGTAAAGTGTCCCAACAGAAAGAGAATGGCAGCTCGGCCTGATGGAGCCTCCATGGACACTTCCTGTTTGGAGCGCGGCTGCAGCGGGCGAGGGCCGTCCATAGATTCTATGGTTTAGAATCATTTTTACAGGATTTTTGCAACTTTCGAATGAGATGTGTCAAGTCTCTGCAGGTTCACAGAAACTAAGCTCAAACCATGTTAAAATGTCATAAAACAAGAGTCAAAACCTGTTAAAATGCCCCAAATCTCACTGATCCATAGCAGTTTGGAGATTAAAGAGACAGAATACAGTAACATACAATAAACACACTCACTTAAACGACATAAAAGCTGAATAATGTCCTCAATCCATGTTTGTTCCACGTTAGTAAATATTTGATAACGCATTCGAACAGAAACTATACATCCATAGGTTTAACAAGAGCAATTTATCACCGACGCACGCAATGTTTCCGCCACGTTCAATAATTTAACAGCACTGCAGCGTAAAAAGGAACAAGAACGTCCCCTGCTGCAGCAAAAGGAACACGAGCGCGATTTCATTCACAAATCTCCGCTTATTCCGGCGACGGGCGAATGCTCCAGCGGGCGCTTTAATCTGCTCGTAAATCAGACAGCAGGGGGCTCCACTCAGCGCTGACACGGAGACGGATGGGAGGAGATTAAGAACGCACCAAACCGACGCGTTTAGCATCCAAGCTAGCCGGAGCAGGTTTATGACGGAGTTAAAGTGGTGTTTGAGCTCGAAATAATTGATTTTATGTTAATTCGATGGAAGAACGCACATTTGTATTACGAGCGAAAAGCCATGAGACAGGTTTATACAGTTTGACAAATGGGCATGTTTCTTTACAAGATACAGCAGGGGCGGAGCTAGGAATCTGGGGGCCCAAGGCAAAATGAAGTACAGGCCCCTCATCAAGTGTGATTTTCTATAACTTTTCTGTAGTGTCTCTTTAATTGTTCTTGAAAGAAGCTTTTGGTTTTTGTCGTTTGTGTGTTTTTTGTTTTTTTGTTGTTGGTTTTTCTTGCGTGTGGTGGCTGGACAGATTCATACATTTGGGGTGCTAAGTGAACTATTCTAATACATGTGTGCAATAGCTTAAGCAGCTCTAATAATTCTAAACAGCTTTAAGAATATTTAAAGGAAAAATATTCAGCATTTTTCATATTATTAGTCTTTAAACATGCTCTTGAGTGCCTTAAATTTGCCATGTCATGTTTAAAAGCCAGCCAGCAGATGGCGCCAGCGCTATGTACAATGTAGTCAAATTAGCACTGTAAAGACGTTATGATGCGGATTTGCAGCAGCAGTTATCGTGGTTAGAGGCAGAAATGCTCAGAACGAGTTTAGAGATGATTTAAGGACTAAAAACAGCAGAAGATTCTCAGATAAACGACGTAGATGATCTGAAAATACGTCCCGGATCGAGGGAGTTCACAGGAAGTGTGTTTGACGCTCAGAGGGAGAGGATTTTCTGATAAACATTCCCCAAAACAGCGTGAATGCAACTGAATGCTACTCCAAGTGTGTTTTTGATGATGGAACATTGTTAGAACATGGTTAAAAGCTCAAAAAGGTCACTGTAGCAGTAGATGTGATTTAAAGAATCAGACCATATTTCACACATGTTGGTGCACTTTTCTCATGTTCAGCTCATTTAAATACACAGTTCTGGTTTGTAATTTTGTAATGTTAAATTGTATTAGGGTTATTTTGCTACTTAGCTTTATATGTTCTAAATGTGACAATCCCAGACTATTTTGTTGGTCTTTTTCTTGTTTAAAAGAACACTGCAATACAATACTGTGATATCGAGAGAATAGCAAGGGTATCTTGGGGGCCCCTTCAGGTTGGGGGCCCAAGACATTTGTGGCCTGTTGCATTATGGGAAGTCCGCCACTGCTAGCATGACCCACAAGATGAGGTAACAGTACAAAAAACAGATGGGAAATACTTCAGTTTATATATATATTTAGACTTACATAAATGGTAAAAGTGTGTTTTACCTTTTTATTTATGCATAAATGGTTCACAAATGGTGCGGGGAAGTTTTTTTCCATCTAACATCTCGCAGTGCAGATATATGACTTTACACATAAGCATTATGATCAAACAGCGTCCTTTTTTACCACAACCAAGTTCTGCCAAAACCCGGTTAGTTTACCTGCCCCAAAGACCAAACGTAACCAAACCATCTGCTCCTAAACCTAACACTAACCTGACCCTAAATGTGAAAAATATATTGTAAAAAAATAAACTGACAGGTGGATTGAACCAAACACTGCTCCGAAACTGCAGAGACTTTTCAGAACGTTTTTAGACCATTTAAAGCTACTAAAGTGTACATAAATTGTTCTAAAATGAAAATGTCTGCCCTGTGTGTGCTGCAGGTACCTGGTGCTGGAGCATGTGTCGGGGGGAGAGCTGTTTGATTACCTGGTGAAGAAAGGACGACTTACTCCCAAAGAGGCCCGGAAGTTCTTCAGACAAATCATCTCCGCCCTGGACTTCTGCCACAGCCACTCCATATGGTCAGCACCTCTAATCCTGCTCTTATTACTATTACTATTACTATTATATGATTATTTATACTGTTTTTTCTACGAATGCTACGCTAAGAATTCACAACACAGTTCCCTGATTGGACCATGTTACAGAATGCATCTGTTTTGTTCACATCTGTTTTAACTCGAGTCTTTCTTCTGTCGTTCCAGTCACAGAGACCTGAAGCCCGAGAACCTCCTGTTGGACGAGAAGAACAACATCCGCATCGCAGACTTCGGCATGGCGTCCCTGCAGGTCGGGGACAGTCTGCTGGAGACCAGCTGTGGGTAAGAACTGAGCGTGCTCTGTGTGAACTACAGTGTACAACATCTATAACAATATATAACACATAAGAGACCAGAGCTTATTCTGTTTGAACTTTAACTGTATATAACATCTATAACCATCTATAACACGTAAGAGTATATCAAATCAAATCAAATCAAATCAAATCAATTTATTTTTATAATGCCCAAAATCACAACAACAGTTGCCTTGATGGGCCACAGGTAAAAGCAGTTCAGATAACTGTCCCAGAATGCCCCTGTCCTTTGACCCTCCTTCACAAGCGAGGAAAAACTACAAAACCCCATGGGAAAAAGTAGAAACCTCGGGGAGAACCACAGTGAAGGAGAGATCCTACTCCCACGGACGGACAGGCTGCAGATGAACTAGGACTGACATCCACTTGGACTGTGGAGCCAGAACCACTCAAGAGGGAGGTGGCTTTAAAGAGTTCCTCCAGGCCGACGAGGAGCAGTCCACCAGTGTAGAGAAAGCTCCTCCAGCATTGGAGTGGTTCATCTAAAGTAGAAGGAGTTCGTCCAGGCAGACGAGGTGTGGCTAATCCAGGGTTGAGGGAGTTCCTCCAGGCGGGTGGCGCATAGATCGTCCAGTGTAGAGATCGATCCTCCAGACAGATGGGGGTGGGGGGGGGGTTACTGGTACAACATCTATAACATCTATAACATCTATAACATCTGTGACAATAAATAAGAATCTATAACATGTAAGAACTGGAGAGTACTCTGTGTGAACTACAGTGTACAACATCTATAACAATATATAACACATAAGAGACCGGAGCTTACTCTGTTTGAACTTTAACTGTATATAACATCTATAACCATCTATAACACGTAAGAGTATATAACATCTGGAGCAGAGTAAATGATGTATAATTGTCTATAACCGTCATTCCCAACCTAGAGGTCGGGACCCAAATCTGGGTCCCCAAAGATTGTAAGGGGGTCCCCAGGAAATCTTAGAAAAGAGGTTGGCGCTAGATTTTGTAAATTGTAATTTACAATTTTAATTGTTTATATAAAGTATATTATAATCGTTATCGTTATGTTAACTTGATTATTTGATACATTCTTTATTAACCAGTAAACAATTATATATTTTTCTTCAAAGACAGTAGCTTCCTAGGTAGGAGAAGGATGATTGGGTCTTGGGTGTCTGACGACGTAAACGGGTAAAATATAGGTCACTGGGAGAAAAAGGTTGGGAACCACTGGTCTATAACATGTAAGGGACAGGAGATTACACTTCTCTGTCAGAGCTTTATCAAAATAGTGATACAGCAACATACTGCATTGAGACTTCTTGGCAAAACACATTTCGATGCACAGATGCACTACGCAGTACTTTTCAATAACAAATGCTTTATAAATTGTGGAGTTCTACACTTGGTTGAACCTGCTGAGCTAAAAAGATGAATTATTCATAGCATAATTGGCTTTATAGGCATAATAAATATCAAATCCCAATACATTTTGCAGAATAACACAATTTTAGTAAACTTTTAACATCACTTTTAAGGGATGTCCATGTATGAGGTTCCCAGCCTTTTTTCCCCCTGTGTGAACCTCTTGGCCCCTCTTGGCCCCCCAGTCCAAAGCTCTGGCCCCGACAAATGCATTACATGAGAACAATTATTACTGAGAAGCATTTATTTCAAACAAATACACACCAGTTGTGTTTTTTATGTTCCCACATCCAATTTCAAGTCATTTGTTTGGGATTTTGACTATTTCATTTGCACAAATTATTATTTTTTATGACCTGACTCTTTGACCAGACAAAGCTCTGGGAAACCCCTGAAATCTCAAGTGCCCCCCGGAAGTCCCTGCTCCCCAGGTTGGGAACCACTGGTCGTTAGCAGCTTTTCTGAACCATTGGGCCGTAGCCATATAATGTTGATGGGTAACATTAGCTCAATGAATCTGGTTTAGGACCTGTTTGTGCAGTTGTCCATTCACTCTCTGCTCTTAAACTCATAAGAGCCGCTCAGGCTGTACTCTCCGAGCTGCTGTTTCTCTTCTGTTCTGTCAAAACACGCGCTCGCTGTTGTTCCTTGAGTGAATGAGTTGTGTAAAAGCGTCCGGTTATGCTCTGCTGTGGGCGCTGGGCTGTGGAAGTGGCTCCGGTCCAGTCCTGACTCTGCGCTCTGAATCACACTCGACTCAGCTTTACTGCAGTGCTGCGCCTCTGCCCCGCTCCAGCCTGAGCTCCAGCCTGAGCAGGACCACAGCAGGACCACAGCAGGACCACAGCAGGACCACAGCCCTGCTCCAGCCTGAGCTCCAGCCTGTGCAGGACCACAGCCTGTGCAGGACCACAGCCTGAGCAGGACCACAGCCCTGCTCCAGCCTGTGCAGGACCACAGCAGGACCACAGCCTGTGCAGGGCCACAGGACTCTCCTGCAGTAATCCTACTGATTACTGTCCTTTAGGCCGTTTAGCCGTCGATTGTGTCTTGTGTCGACTTTTTTTTTCATCGGCTGTTATTTTGTGGGGATTTTAAGAGATTTATTTCCACAACAGCAGAAATGAGAAAACATGGAGTGAGTTATGTTGAGATTTTGGAGAGAATTGTGAAGTTTAATCTACATTTTTACTGATAAATACACTTTTACTCTTAGACAATATATCGTTTTGCAATATATTGTCACACGGTCTTGTTGTACAGTATCGTATTGTATTGGAAGCATCTATCATAATACTTTAATGATGTGTTGTTTATAATAAAGGTGCAGTGGTTTCAAAGTTAAAGTGACTTTAATTGTACAGAAGAGGGAACAACTAACTACTGGATCCACCAAACACTATGACATGATCAAATACTGTCAAATTTATGTTGCTTTATGTACATTTTGACTAAAGTTGCAGACAAAGTAAGTGTTGGTATTGGTCTTTGTTATAGCAACTTTGGTGATTTGCACTCTTACAAATGTCAGACAGATTTACAGTTAGTTTCTAACATTGTTTCAGTATTTCATAATTATGTAATTAATTCACTGTAAAGTTTTGCATTTCCTAATAATGTTGACCCATACATCAGTGTACTGGATTGCAATAAAAATAAACTTGTTTTCATTTATCATGGGTAAAGTATTGCAATACTGTACACTGTGATATTGAATTACAATATATCGTGTATTGCAATACTGTATCGTGTATTGCAATACTGTAAATATGCCAGCAGTCCTTTAGTTGTTTAGTCGGTCGATGGTGTCTTAGTCAATATTTTTATTAGTCGACTAATCATTTTATTTATATGAAATTATTATTAAATGATTTTTATGGCAAAAATGA